>OZ010609.1:7804673-7859673 GCA_963932145.1 Acanthosepion lycidas | reverse complement strand
ATGTGTGTATGTGTAACGAATGCACGACCACAATTTTCGACGGATTTGCACCAAAATTTACATGCACATGCTCTAAGTTAGTAGAAAGGCCAAGGCCAACTTTGCATTTCCCAACTCCCATCGATAGTGGAAATAATCGATGTTTTCATGCTTTTACGGCAGTTTTCATGTAGTTTGCGGCCAGTTGTACCGGCCGGAGTAACAGCCTATAGCTGGCTGCTACGAATAGACAGGAAGATTCTATTGGCCAGCGTTAGAGCCAACAGCTGACTGACACGAATGTTAACTAGCATAAAAATCGATAGCTGCATTCGTCACAAGTGGGAAAAATTTTAATCTGCTTGGCACTTTACTCTAATTGGCTCATTCGCTTACTTAAACTCAACGTTGATTCTGATTCCGAAGAACTGGGTTGGGTATGAAAAAGTATTTGTTTTTAACATTCTTTTTTCATTCGGTTTTTCCAGTTACGAGTCCTTTTTTAAGGCTGATCGTTTTGTGCTCATTTTGTTTAGTTTTTTTTTCGTAACAGATTTAATGTTTAGTATAGAGCTTAGAAAAAATTCGCAGTGTGAGATAGGCAAGAAGTAAGGCATTTAGCAACATCAGCACGGGAAAGGCACTCCTTTAAAGGCACGGAAGGGCAAAAATATTTTAAGTCAAGTAATAGCGATTGCTGTATGAGTCGTACAATTTTTGAATTAAGCACGGGCAACGTCGGGCCATGCTGCTGGTCATATTCAATTATGCTCACAATAAAGTAGCTTGTAACATCTTCATGATTAGGGGGAAATACATGGAAAATACGTTTAAGTTTTTCCAATATTGTCATTATTTCCTATTTAATGAGAAACGGAAAGCGCACCAAATTTATAAAACAAAAATGATTGAACTTTATATGTTATAAAACTGAATAAATGATTTTATTTTTCGATAAAACTTGGATAAGAAAGTGAACATTTTTTTTTAATTTTTTAAAGACCAAACAAGTAAAAGTACTCCCGAACGACATCTGCCAAAAACTGTCTAAACGCATTATAGATTTGTTACGGCTACTTCTAAAACATTATGAGACGTAATGTAAAACACACACACACACACACACACATATATATATATATATATATATATATATATATATATATATATATATATATATATATATATATATATATGTATGTATGTATGTATAATATTTTAGTGGTAAATATACATATACATATGCAATCATATAATCAAAATATATAAATAAATATACATACATACATATATATTTCTATACATACATACATACATACATACATACATATATATTTGTATAAAAAATAATTCCAAGAGGATAGAATCCAGGTAGAACTCAATGTCCAGGACAGAGTAAGGATATAATAAAAAGGCTTAAACACTAATATTCTATGGTCATTATTTATTCCATTGGAATCGTAAATACGATCCAATTCATCAGACCAACTAATTCAAAAAAATTTTTTTCGATTTCGTAGGCCTGATGAATTGGATCATATGACCATGGAATATTAGTGTTTAAGCCTTTTTATTATATATATATATATATATATATATATATATATATATATATATATATATATAAATGGTATATAAAAAAATACTGTTAATAACTTTTAGGACGCGTTCCTCACGCGAAAACAAGGACATATATATCTATATAAAGATATGTCCGCATATCATCCGTTTTTGAGTTATTCAGTTTAAATAAAGCTTACTGCAGGATGATGTTTAGTGTATCCATGTGTATTCATTGTTGAATAGCAGTGAGTTTCGATAGAGTTTAATGAATTTTATTTCATTTGCGTTTAAAATGGTTTGTTCTTGAGCTGAGGAAATGGCCTTCACTAACATGGAATCTATCATAGAACGGTAAGATTTTTTAATATCTAGTTGCATAAAATGGCAAATAGGTTTGTTTTATTGTTTTGTTGTGCAACCAGTCTATAGTTCTTTGTGTTTTCCACTGATTTACCTCTTTCTTCCTTAGCCCTGAATTATTTTTTTCTAATTGTCTTTTAATTTATTTCACCTTGCTTTCCTTTTGAAGAATTTAAAACAAAGTATCTGTAGATAGATCACAGCAATTTCCAGTTGTTATGTTAAGCCGCCATGCGTTTGAAACAAGAAAGCCAGCTCATGCATCTTCTCTTCGTGATGGTGACCATCTTGGGCATATCATATTCAAATATTAGTGTTTAAGCCTTTTTATTATATATATATATATATATATATATATATATATATATATATATATATATACGGACGACATCCCACCAAGTCTATAGATAGATAGATAGATAGATAGATAGATAGGGGTATAGACTCACATAGAAAGATAGATAGATAGATAGATAGATAGATAAGATTTGAATGAAATATATATATATATATATATATATATATATATATATATATATATATCGAGAGAGAGACAGAGAGAGAAATAACGATAGATATGAAAAGTATGATAGATATGAAAAAAGCGGATAGATATATAGATAGGAAAAGATAGATGAGTGATATATATATATATATATATATATATATATATATATATATATATATATATATATATATATATATATAATGTGAAATCAGAATTCAGGAATTTACAAAGAATATAAATACATGGAATTTTAATAAAATATGTGAAATACAAAAGGTAAGTTTTATAATCTGACACACTCAACGCATTAGACGTTCGTCCTGATGTGACTGGCTATAATTTCGATGTAAAAACAAGCCTGCTTTAATTAATGGAAAGTAATTTACTAATGTACACAAAACGCACTTGTTTCTGAGATATTTGCGGTCAATTTGCATCCAGGTGCTTACAAGATTTCATCTTTCTTCACAAATCCTCTGTCGTGATTTTGGGTAATAAAAAAAAAAACTGCCACAAAACAAAAGAGTTAGAAAAAAAAACAAACTATGAAATCGTTTGACCTGTGTGTCTAGACACGCCGGAAGCAGAAAATTAAAAAAAAAATACATACCCACTACAAAACTGTACATTTTGTTCCAATGATAATTCTTTTTCTTTTTAACGTTTCTTCAGGTGGGTATTTTTTAACGCCGGTTTATTATAATAACTGATGTTAATATCACTTAAAATTACAACCCCCTATATATATATATATATATATATATCTGACGTAGACCTGTTTAACAGGTGTAATACTGGAGGAATCGAGGCATTTATCATACAGTCTCAGTTACGGTGGACTGGTTATGTCTTGAGAATATCTGATGACAGGATACCAAATATCCTAATGTACAGCGAGTTAGATCAGGGCTACAGGAATGTAGGGCGCCCATGGCTAAGATACAAAGACAAGCTGAAAAGCAACTTGTCAGCTGTTAATATACCACACCCTTGGGTGCTTAGCCTTAGAGCGGGTATAATGGAGATCAACGTGTTTTTGTGGATTCAGCAATTTTCAATCTGCTTGTATGAATCATCTTCAAGAAGCGTGAGCAAGATCTAAAAGGTCAGCCAATCTAACAGTGATCTCATCTCACAATTCATTATTATTATTATTATTATTATTATTATATATATATATATATATATATATATATATATATATATATATATATATGAATATAGTTATAAGGTATGCTATATTTATGGGATAAAGTGCTCATTATTAGATATAGCACATATGCAAATATAAATATAAAAGTGAACATTGAAGTAAACACTCAGTACCGACAGGCTGTTTCATGCAATATATATATATATATATATATATATATATATATATATATATATATATATGTATGTATGTATAAGACATTTTTTCTGTTTATGCATTCTTTTTATAGATACAAATATTTAAGTAAATGCTCTGTTTATAATAAACAGTATTAAACACATTTAACGACCTGAATGTGCAAGAAATTTTTATAGAAAATATGCATCCTCCGTTTGGAATCGAACCTGTATCCTATACTGAACCGTCATATAGGGTACAGGTTCATAGGATACTGGTACATAGGATACAGGTTCGATTACTGTCGGAGGATGCATATTTTCTATGAAAATTTCTCGGACATTCAGGCCGGTAAATGTTGTTAATACTGTTTATTATAAACAGAGCATTTACTTAAATATTTGTATCTATATCTTTAAAAAGAACGTATAAACATAAAAAAAATGTCTTAAAAATAATTGTCGGACTTTGTCCTTTTCATAACATATTCTCTCTCTCTTTCTCTCTCTCTGTCTCTCTATATCTCACTCGAATCTCCCGTCGATTCGACATATGAGGGTCAAGCAGATCAGTTCCTAGGAAACCGACAGCCCGACAACAGCTCATGAGATTTGATTATAGTGGTGAAGGTTTCGTGCAGGACCATCCACACTTTTTGAAGGGCCGAATACAGAGACCTGGTGCACTACGTGTCACAAGGCCCCCAAACGACCCTCTGCAGGTTTTGAATTCAGAGTTGTCCTTCTCCTAGACCAGTTGTCATCTAAGGCTATAGAACCCAGTCTGTCCTGCTGGAGGGAGAAGAAGAGGATTCACATCTTTCCTAAGGGTATTAGCACGTAAGTGAATGTAATGGATTCGACTGGAATTCGAATTTTGCTCTCCGATTCCTCAATCCATACCGCTATCCATTATCCTTAATTAACGGTTTTCTGCTGACACAACTGAACTTACGCTCTGAATAACTAGCTAAAAACACGCATACAATAAAATAAATTTTAAAATCCATAGCCCATATACATAGTTTTAATACCCTACAAAAACTGATAACCCTTTATGAAGTCGTCAAATAACAAACGTTACGGCTTTTTTATATACACAAAAATCCCTTTCATAAAGAGATATAATAAAAGAATAAAATAAAAATAAATAAATAAATCTCCGTAGACGCTCAAACCAGACTATGCGAAAACTTCCCCCGTCGTAAATTTAGCCACCCCCACCTTACTCTGACCCGGCATCTATGAAAGTAACTCTATACTGATACAAATTATTAACACCCCACCCCTGCCGATTCTAAACAATCCGCCCTTGATGTTACCATGGAAATTTTTGATTTCAATTCTGACCATACTATTAAAACTCGTAAATTTCAGAAATAAGTCATTCCCAAAAAAAATTTCGCTTGAAGATGGAACAGAGTATACTTTAACTCAAGTTAATTCAAATATTATTTTGAAGTTTTCGGCTCTTGTTTTGAAACATGAGACCTCTTATGTAGCGAGTTGGAATCATATTTTTAAATAAATAATCATATATATATATATATATATATATATATATATATATATATATATATATATATGTATATATACAAATGTATAAGAACGAAAATAAGATTTCAACGTTCAAAAGATTAATTTAAGACAGGGCTCGATACAAAAGTAGAGTCGTATAAATTTATTTGTTATACAGCGTTACATTACAACATGCACATAGCCACTACAAAACTGTACATCTTGTTTCAACGTTAAAAAAATCCCCACTTGATGAAACGTTAAAAAAGATTTTTAACGTTAAAACAAGTTGTACAGTTTTGTAGTGGGTATGTGCATGTTGTGTAATGTAACACTTCATAATACACACACACACACACACACACACACACACACACACACACACACATATATATATATATATATATATATATATATATATATATATATATATATATATATATATATATATGATATAACGATATATAATTTTGTACAATTTTATATATTAACAAAAAGTATTTAGAAAAATATGACAAACTGTTTTCTTTTTTTTTTTTTTTTGGTGACGCGTTTCATCCGTTGTGATTTCACTGGACTGGTCTTTGTTGATATTGCCGTCTGCACATGCGCAGAGACGCATGTAGTTTCGAAATTTTGAAAGAATATTTTTTGTACATAAAGAGAACATTTTAAATAAGAACGCAAAAAACGCACTGGTTGTTCACCGTAACAAAACGGACCACAATTTTATCATAGAGAATGGTACTTTGATTAAAAGAGAAAATAATCCACCGAGACGAAAATGTCTGTATAATGCCACAATAAATTTTACGTCCATATTGTTACATTATACACCATCCTTAGTAGATTTTATATTGTTACAATATGGAAATCCCAGATATAAAATTGACAAGGCTAGATCAGGTCTTTTCAAATCAGGGGTCTTGAGATAAAGAAAATGGGTGGCAACAAAAAAGAAAGGAAAACAAAAAAAAGTACATATGAAAGCAAAATCACGAAAATTAACAACGCTAAGTTTTTCACAACACACATAAATCATCACTACTTTTTCACCGGGGCAAACTTGTATCATATTATATTATTTTTAACATATATATATATATATATATATATATATATATATATATATATATATATATATATATATATATATGTGTGTGTGTGTGTGTGTGTGTGTGTGTGAATATATATATATATATATATATATATATATATGTACAGGTAGATAGATAGATATGTCCAATATAGGATTGGTGTAGACGGAATAAAATTCCAATAACCAAAAACACTAATCTTAAAAGAGCGCTCAATACAGATTAGAGCAAATAATATTTATTCAAAAATTATATCATATACATGTTATATATTATAATAAATATGTTTATGTTATATTTTTTGAATAAATACACACACATGTATGTATATGTATATATATATATATATATATATATATATATGCACATGACATGATAAATTTTATAAAAAATGTCCGAATGTTCTCGAAAAAATATTTAAACCTTGAAAATGGCTTAATGTGTAGCCGTAAGCGCTCGTATAAAAAGAACATTCGGACAGTTTTTATATAATTTATCATCTGAAAAAAAAATGTTAGATCCCATGGGAAATTGTATAAAATACTAAATAAAAGCAGCCTCTCTGTCGTATTCAATTCGTATGTGCATGAAAGAAGGATTGCTGCCTAAATACACACGCACGCACACACACACACACACACACACACACACACACACACACATATATATATATATATATATATATATATATATATATATATATATATATAGTCTGTTCACATTGAGTTTATGTATCTCGTTTGTCAAACTCTTTGCAGACTGGGTGATGTCAGTTCTCTCTTACAAAGAGACATCGCGCCAAAACTTAGCTACGAAGGTGTGTATTGTGTTCATTTTCATGGCCGGGAATAACCGTTAAAATTGTTGAATAATTCAGTTACACCTGACAGAATGTCGAAATCGAATACCTGTATATTCTTTTTGTGGTAGTAAGATGATGTATTGCTTTCATTTGAAGTGGCGGAATTTTCGGTGGATTGGGTGTTGTTTCGGCGAAATGTAAGAACAGGGCTTGTATATTATTTACCTTACTTTTCCTTTTAATTTGGTTTTCTAAAAGTAATAAGTTTATATTCATACAAATAGATAATAAAAATAGATACATGCAATTCCAATATATGTAAATTGTTAATGTTAAATAAATTAACCTGCCGAACATCTTGTCACATCTCACTTTCCTATCTCAAAGCTTTAATAACTGTTTCCATGAATTATTAACTGAGTTAAACTTTGTTGCCTGAAGAGGAAACTGAATTGCTGCGTCTTAGTTGTGAATTTAAGAATGATTTAGAGAAATTAAATTTGTGCTTATTTTGGGTTTAAGAACAAATGGGAATTTCTACTACTGAGTGAAAAGGCTATTTTATTATTATTGCTTTTTACAACTACTTGAGTGAACTGGGATTTTGCACATTAACTCAATTTAAGACAGAGGACAGAAACAGACTCAACACTGCACCTGAAATGCATGTAGCATTGTCTTCCTGTGTTTCCAATTGGAATCAGTTGCTTATGAACAAACACCTCCATCTCATTAAATGACATTTTTAAAAAAATATTATTTACTTTACCTTTGTGTCTGAATTTCCTTTCAATATCTTTTTCACAAAGTAAAAATTTTATATTCATACAAACAGATACATGCGATTTCAATACATGTCGATCAAGAGAGATATACTTATAAATTTTCCATTCTAAATAAATGAAGCTAATGAAAAGTGATTGTCTTTGCTTTATTACATGTATATATAATGGGTTGCAATGTAAAATATGGTTATTGCTGTAGGTTATAGTAAAAAAAATATCTTTGAAAAACGCTGCTCTAGAGGAAGATCTAAAACACTGAAGAGCAAGTTACATGATATGAAAACAATTTTTTAAAAATCAAAGTTAATTTGAAGTTCAAGAATTCATTATATCCAAAAGGTTATTTAAAAAAAAGAAAAGATTTTTTAATAGGAAGCCAGTCAACCGAGAATCAATAAGTACTTGTATCAGAAATGTCAGTCCCCAAAAACCAAGTCATCATGACTCAAGAAGGTCTACACAGTATAACGCTCATTGCGGATTGTGTGATGTCTGTTCTCTCTCACAGAGAGACCTTGCACCAAACTCTTAGCTATGAAGGTGTGCAGTACATTCGTCTTCGTGGTCGCCGAATGCCGTTAAGATTGTTGAATAATTCAGTTGGAAAGGAAGTCACATTAAATGACATTTTTTTCAAATATTATTTAATTTAGCTTTGTGATGGAATTTCCTTTTAAATTTGTTTTTCTCAAAGTAATAATTTTTTATTCATCCAAATTGATAATTCAGATAGGTACATCCAATTCCAGTAACTGCGGATTATAAAAAATATACATGTACATTGTAGATGCTAAATATATTAACCTAGTGAACAAAGTTTGACTTTGATTTAATACACGGAGGTTCAATGGGTCACAATGCAAAAGGAGTTCTTCCTATTGGCCGCAGTAAAAAAAAAAATCTTTGAAAAACGCTTGGAGACAATACACCCACTCCTTTTCTCATCTAATAAGATGAGTATTATTATATCTACATATAATAGTCATAGATAAGGATCTGGATCAGAAGAGACTTATGTTCGCCGTGATTTTGTGTGTTTATCCATCAATGGTAAATTTAATTTCCCGCTCCTGGTTTGATTATTAGAATTACTTTTTTTGTAATCATTTCACCCCAAGCAAGGCGGGAGTTCCACTAGCACGCAAGGAATGACAGGGACTGAAGGTAAACAGGTGTGTTTCAGGAAAGAATAAAGAAAAGGACGGGAATCAAGAACAAGGCACCAGAAGATGTCGATTGACATTACATCTGTATACTTGAAGATTATAGCTATCAGGGAAGCAAGTAAGAGGAAGGAAATTCAAATGTCGGGAAATGCAAGAAAAGAAGCTGTTGGAGTAGAAGAGGCGGTTACATTTAACTGTTTCGACAATAAAAGGGTGGGACTGAGATGCCAACCTAGTAGCACGCTTAAATTCATGCAGTCTGTGCACCAGAGAAAGTAGCTCGTCAGAGCAGGTGCCACGAAAATATTTGTAGAAAAGACAGAGGGAATCCTCATCATGTCTGTGAGAAAGTGTCTGCGGTCAAGATTCCAGGTCAAGACCTATCACATTGTATATTCACCTTTGGATTTTGAAAGAAAACTTTAATGCACTCTCTTTTCTACTGGGCAGCTGTATAAACTGAGCAGTGTTACTTCAATTATAGAAATATAAACTTTAATTATTAAAAAGAAAACACTAAAATACACCGTTCCTTTTTTCTCGGCAGCTGTATAAGCTGAGTAGTGTTACTTTCATTTTATAAATATAACGTTTTATTATTATTAAAAATGCCTCTAAAGGACCCTGTTTCTTTTTTCTAGGCAGCTGTATATACTAAGCAGTGTTACTTCAATTATAGAAATATAAATTTTCATTATTTAGAAAAACAACAACTCTAAAGCACTCTGTTTCTTTTTTCTAGGCAGCTGTATAAAGTGAGCACTGTTACTTCCGTTATACAAATATAAATTTTCATTATTTAAAAAAAAACAACAACTCTAAAGCACTCTGTTTCTTTTTGCTTGGCAGCTGTATAAAGTGAGCACTCTTACTTCCGTTATACAAATAAAAATTTTCATTATTTAGAAAAACAATAACTCTAAAGCACTCTGTTTCTTTTTGCTTGGCAGCTGTATAAAGTGAGCACTGTTACTTCCGTTATAGAAATATAAGTTTTCATTATTTAAAAAACAACAACTCTAAAGCACTCTGTTTCTTTTTACTCGGTATCTCTCATAAACTGAACTGTGTTAATTCAATCTTACAAACGTCTTAGATGGGCTACAATAGATTGAATTTGAGAGAATTAGAAGTTCAACCAGGATTCATTATTAGCGGCTGCATTCTTAATAACAAAAGATATGCAGTGTTAATAAAAGACATAGAAAGGAAACTACAATAACACCTACAGAGGGGAGTGAATGAAAGCGAGAAGAATGGACTAAATATCAGAAGACAGAAAACATTAGCAATATGAACAGACCAACATGCAAATTACAAATTTTAGATACCAAAATCAAACAAGTACAAAAATTATATATCTTGGAAGTGTTTTAAGTGAGGACAGAACGTGTGACATCGAAATCCAAGTTTCATTGAGATAGACAAAAAACAAATTCCAAAAGCTAAAGAGAATAGAATAATTAGAAACAATGACAATAAAAAATATAAATATCTATCATTTTTTACAGTAAAATTCACCCTGTTAGGAGTCAATAAGAGAGGAAGATACCGTTAACATTATACTTGAACAGGTTAAAATTGGAGTAATCGAGGAAACATCCCATTGGGAGTCGGTTCCACAGAGCAAGGGTTTGCTCTGTTCCGCCATCCATTCACTCAAGCTCAAGTATGTTATGTACTGTTTTCCTTTATCCCTTTTGTTTTCAAACAGTCCCGTGAGTATCATATTTTCCAAGCCGCCTTTCCTCATTATGACCGCTAGAAATTTCAACAGACTCTTCTTGATGCTAAGTATAAGTATCCTTTTTGTTTCCATTTCATCTAAAACTTTATCGTTGCTCACATGTTCGGTCGGCAGTATTCTCAGCATCCTTCTGTAGAACCACTTTTTTGTTGCTTCAGGAAAAGGGACTATAATGTAATATATGTGGGAACAAAATATTTTAACCTTCAAGTGATTCAGTGAGAAAGGTTGAGGGGAGATAAACATTTTTTATTGTTCCTCCTCCTGATTCTTTCATTAGGTTTAGAAATAAGCTGGCGGCTCTCAGCACCTCTCCAAACTCTTGATCGACAGGCAAATATCATGATGTGAGTCGTCCTTTTACACTAGGCATTCTGGTTTTGAATATAAACATACTCCTTCTCCTAGACCAGTTGCTACCTGAAAGATATAGGATACAGTCTGTACTAGTATGTTACCCATAGCTGGTGGCGAGAAGGATTGGCAACTTTATCAAGGTTATAAGCATGTAAGTAAATGTAATAAACTCGACCGGAATTCGAACTCAATCCAAGCCGCTCTCTATTATTCCACCATGTCTCCAGATAGAGATTAGACTCAGGTATAACATACCCGGACGAATGAAATCGGTCTATATCCTGGGTGTTATTTTGAGTTAAGCTAAACTATGCTCGTCTATACTCTGAACATTGGTAACCTGAGAGAAATGGATTGTCACTGTTCAGGAATTACTAAAAAACAAATTATTCATTGTTTCATGATGTGTATAAATTTGTGTTTGCGTACGTGCTCATTTGTTGGCATGGTGTCCTATAAAAGTGCCGCATGTAAACAGTAAATTTCCTTCATCTAATTTCTTAGATGAAGCCTTGGCAATTATTATTGATTTTCGATTAGTATTTCTTTCATCTTATTTCTCTTGATTTTCCACCAAGTAGTAATAGTCTTAAGTTGTCTGAATTTCTTAGATGAAGCCTTGGCGATTATTATTCATTTTTCAATAGTATTTCTTTCATCTTATTTCTCTTGCTTTTCCACCAAGTAGTAATAGTCTTAAGTTGTCTGAATTTCTTAGATGAAGCCTTGGCAATTATTATTCATTTTTCAATAGTATTTCTTTCATCTTATTTCTCTTGGTCTTGCTCTTCCAGCAAGTAGTAATAGTCTTAAGTTGTCTGAATTTCTTAGATGAAGCCTTGGCAATTATTACTCATTTTTGACTAATATTTCTTTCATCATATTTCTCTTGCTTTTCCACCAAGTAGTAATAGTCTTAAGTTGTCTGAATTTCTTAGATGAAGCCTTTACAATTATTATTCATTTTTCAATAGTATTTCTTTCATCTAATTTCTCTTGCTTTTCCACCAAGTATAATAGTCTTAAGTTGTCTGAATTTCTTAGATGAAGCCTTGGGAATTATTATTCATTTTTCAATAGTATTTCTTTCATCTAATTTCTCTTGCATTTCCACCAAGTAGTAATAGTCTTAAGTTGTCTGAATTTCTTAGATGAAGCCTTGGCAATTATTATTCATTTTTCAATAGTATTTCTTTCATCTTATTTCTCTTGGTCTTGCTCTTCCAGCAAGTAGTAATAGTCTTAAGTTGTCTGAATTTCTTAGATGAAGCCTTGGCAATTATTACTCATTTTTGACTAATATTTATTTCATCATATTTCTCTTGCTTTTCCACCAAGTAGTAATAATCTTAAGTTGTCTGAATTTCTTAGATGAAGCCTTTACAATTATTATTCATTTTTCAATAGTATTTATTTCATCTAATTTCTCTTGCTTTTCCACCAAGTATAATAGTCTTAAGTTGTCTGAATTTCTTAGATGAAGCCTTGTCAATTATTATTCATTTTTCAATAGTATTTCTTTCATCTTATTTCTCTTGCTCTTCCACCAAGTAGTAATAGTCTTAAGTTGCCTGAATTTCTTAGATGAAGCCTTGGAAATTATTATTCGTTTTTCAATAGTATTTCTTTCATCTTATTTCTCTTGCTTTTCCACCAAGTAGTAATAGTCTTAAGTTGTCTGAATTTCTTAGATGAAGCCTTGGCAATTATTATTCATTTTTCAATAGTATTTCTTTCATCTCATTTCTCTTGCTTTTCCATCAAGTAGTAATAGTCTTAAGTTGCCTGAATTTCTTAGATGAAGCCTTTGCAATTATTATTCATTTTTCAATAGTATATCTTTCATCTTATTTCTCTTGCTTTTCCACCAAGTATAATAGTCTTAAGTTGTCTGAATTTCTTAGATGAAGCTTCGGGAATTATTATTCATTTTTCAATAGTATTTCTTTCATCTAATTTCTCTTGCATTTCCACCAAGTAGTAATAGTCTTAAGTTGTCTGAATTTCTTAGATGAAGCCTTGGCAATTATTATTCATTTTTCAATAGTATTTCTTTCATCTTATTTCTCTTGGTCTTGCTCTTCCAGCAAGTAGTAATAGTCTTAAGTTGTCTGAATTTCTTAGATGAAGCCTTGGCAATTATTACTCATTTTTGACTAATATTTCTTTCATCATATTTCTCTTGCTTTTCCACCAAGTAGTAATAATCTTAAGTTGTCTGAATTTCTTAGATGAAGCCTTTACAATTATTATTCATTTTTCAATAGTATTTATTTCATCTAATTTCTCTTGCTTTTCCACCAAGTATAATAGTCTTAAGTTGTCTGAATTTCTTAGATGAAGCCTTGTCAATTATTATTCATTTTTCAATAGTATTTCTTTCATCTTATTTCTCTTGCTCTTCCACCAAGTAGTAATAGTCTTAAGTTGCCTGAATTTCTTAGATGAAGCCTTGGAAATTATTATTCGTTTTTCAATAGTATTTCTTTCATCTTATTTCTCTTGCTTTTCCACCAAGTAGTAATAGTCTTAAGTTGTCTGAATTTCTTAGATGAAGCCTTGGCAATTATTATTCATTTTTCAATAGTATTTCTTTCATCTCATTTCTCTTGCTTTTCCATCAAGTAGTAATAGTCTTAAGTTGCCTGAATTTCTTAGATGAAGCCTTTGCAATTATTATTCATTTTTCAATAGTATATCTTTCATCTTATTTCTCTTGCTTTTCCACTAAGTAGTAATAGTCTTAAGTTGTCTGAATTTCTTAGATGAAGCCTTGGCAATTATTACTCATTTTTGACTAATATTTCTTTCATCATATTTCTCTTGCTTTTCCACCAAGTAGTAATAGTCTTAAGCTGCCTGAATTTCTTAGATAAAGCCTTGGCAATTATTATTCATTTTTCAATAGTATTTCTTTCATCTTATTTCTCTTGGTCTTGCTCTTCCAGCAAGTAGTAATAGTCTTAAGTTGTCTGAATTTCTTAGATGAAGCCTTGGCAATTATTGCTCATTTTTGACTAATATTTCTTTCATCATATTTCTCTTGCTTTTCCACCAAGTAGTAATAGTCTTAAGTTGTCTGAATTTCTTAGATGAAGCCTTTACAATTATTATTCATTTTTCAATAGTATTTCTTTCATCTAATTTCTCTTGCTTTTCCACCAAGTAGTAATAGTCTTAAGTTGTCTGAATTTCTTAGATGAAGCCTTTACAATTATTATTCATTTTTCAATAGTATTTCTTTCATCTAATTTCTCTTGCATTTCCACCAAGTAGTAATAGTCTTAAGTTGTCTGAATTTCTTAGATGAAGCCTTGGCAATTATTACTCATTTTTGACTAATATTTCTTTCATCATATTTCTCTTGCTTTTCCACCAAGTAGTAATAGTCTTAAGTTGTCTGAATTTCTTAGATAAAGCCTTTGCAATTATTATTCATTTTTCAATAGTATTTCTTTCATCTAATTTCTCTTGCTTTTTCCACCAAGTATAATAGTCTTAAGTTGTCTGAATTTCTTAGATGAAGCCTTGGCAATTATTATTCATTTTTCAATAGTATTTCTTTCATCTAATTTCTCTAGGTTTTCCACCAAGTAGTAATAGTATTAAGATGTCTGAATTTCTTAGATGAAGCCTTGGCAATTATTATTCATTTTTCAATAGTATTTCTTTCATCATATTTCTCTTGCTCTTCCACCAAGTAGTAATAGTCTTAAGTTGCCTGAATTTCTTAGATGAAGCCTTGGAAATTATTATTCGTTTTTCAATAGTATTTCTTTCATCTAATTTCTCTAGGTTTTCCACCAAGTAGTAATAGTATTAAGATGTCTGAATTTCTTAGATGAATCCTTGGCAATTATTATTCATTTTTCAATAGTATTTCTTTCATCTTATTTCTCTTGCTTTTCCACCAAGTAGTAATATTCTTAAGTTGTCTGCATTTCTTAGATGAAGCCTTGGCAATTATTATTCATTTTTCAATAGTATTTCTTTCATCTTATTTCTCTTGCTTTTCCACCAAGTAGTAATAGTAATAAGTTGTCTGAATTTCTTAGATGAAGCTTTGGCAATTATTATTCATTTTTCAGTAGTATTTCTTTCATCTTATTTCTCTTGCTTTTCCACTAAGTAGTAATAGTCTTAAGTTGTCTGAATTTCTTAGATGAAGCCTTGGCAATTATTATTCATTTTTCAATAGTATTTCTTTCATCTTATTTCTCTTGCTTTTCCACCAAGTAGTAATAGTCTTAAGTTGTCTGAATTTCTTAGATGAAGCCTTGGCAATTATTATTCATTTTTCAATAGTATTTCTTTCATCTCATTTCTCTTGCTTTTCCATCAAGTAGTAATAGTCTTAAGTTGCCTGAATTTCTTAGATGAAGCCTTTGCAATTATTATTCATTTTTCAATAGTATATCTTTCATCTTATTTCTCTTGCTTTTCCACTAAGTAGTAATAGTCTTAAGTTGTCTGAATTTCTTAGATGAAGCCTTGGCAATTATTACTCATTTTTGACTAATATTTCTTTCATCATATTTCTCTTGCTTTTCCACCAAGTAGTAATAGTCTTAAGCTGCCTGAATTTCTTAGATAAAGCCTTGGCAATTATTATTCATTTTTCAATAGTATTTCTTTCATCTTATTTCTCTTGGTCTTGCTCTTCCAGCAAGTAGTAATAGTCTTAAGTTGTCTGAATTTCTTAGATGAAGCCTTGGCAATTATTACTCATTTTTGATTAATATTTCTTTCATCATATTTCTCTTGCTTTTCCACCAAGTAGTAATAGTCTTAAGTTGTCTGAATATCTTAGATGAAGCCTTTACAATTATTATTCATTTTTCAAAAGTATTTCTTTCATCTAATTTCTCTTGCTTTTCCACCAAGTATAATAGTCTTAAGTTGTCTGAATTTCTTAGATGAAGCCTTGGCAATTATTATTCATTTTTCAATAGTATTTCTTTCATCTAATTTCTCTTGCATTTCCACCAAGTAGTAATAGTCTTAAGTTGTCTGAATTTCTTAGATGAAGCCTTGGCAATTATTACTCATTTTTGACTAATATTTCTTTCATCATATTTCTCTTGCTTTTCGACCAAGTAGTAATAGTCTTAAGTTGTCTGAATTTCTTAGATGAAGCCTTGGCAATTATTATTCATTTTTCAATAGTATTTCTTTCATCTTATTTCTCTTGGTCTTGCTCTTCCAGCAAGTAGTAATAGTCTTAAGTTGTCTGAATTTCTTAGATGAAGCCTTGGCAATTATTACTCATTTTTGACTAATATTTCTTTCATCATATTTCTCTTGCTTTTCCACCAAGTAGTAATAGTCTTAAGTTGTCTGAATTTCTTAGATGAAGCCTTTACAATTATTATTCATTTTTCAATAGTATTTATTTCATCTAATTTCCCTTGCTTTTCCACCAAGTATAATAGTCTTAAGTTGTCTGAATTTCTTAGATGAAGCCTTGGCAATTATTATTCATTTTTCAATAGTATTTCTTTCATCTAATTTCTCTTGCATTTCCACCAAGTAGTAATAGTCTTAAGTTGTCTGAATTTCTTAGATGAAGCCTTGGCAATTATTACTCATTTTTGACTAATATTTCTTTCATCATATTTCTCTTGCTTTTCGACCAAGTAGTAATAGTCTTAAGTTGTCTGAATTTCTTAAATAAAGCCTTTGCAATTATTATTCATTTTTCAATAGTATTTCTTTCATCTAATTTCTCTTGCTTTTTCCACCAAGTATAATAGTCTTAAGTTGTCTGAATTTCTTAGATGAAGCCTTGGCAATTATTATTCATTTTTCAATAGTATTTCTTTCATCTAATTTCTCTAGCTTTTCCACCAAGTAGTAATAGTATTAAGATGTCTGAATTTCTTAGATGAAGCCATGGCAATTATTATTCATTTTTCAATAGTATTTCTTTCATCATATTTCTCTTGCTCTTCCACCAAGTAGTAATAGTCTTAAGTTGCCTGAATTTCTTAGATGAAGCCTTGGCAATTATTATTCATTTTTCAATAGTATTTCTTTCATCTTATTTCTCTTGCTTTTCCACCAAGTAGTAATAGTCTTAAGTTGTCTGCATTTCTTAGATGAAGCCTTGTCAATTATTATTCATTTTTCAATAGTATATCTTTCATCTTATTTCTCTTGCTTTTCCACCAAGTAGTAATAGTATTAAGTTGTCTGAATTTCTTAGATGAAGCCTTGGCAATTATTATTCATTTTTCAATAGTATTTCTTTCATCTTATTTCTCTTGCTCTTCCACCAAGTAATAATAGTATTAAGTTGTCTGAATTTCTTAGATGAAGCCTTGGCAATTATTATTCATTTTTCAATAGTATTTCTTTCATCTAATTTCTCTTGCATTTCCACCAAGTAGTAATAGTCTTAAGTTGTCTGAATTTCTTAGATGAAGCCTTGGCAATTATTACTCATTTTTCACTAATATTTCTTTCATCATATTTCTCTTGCTTTTCGACCAAGTAGTAATAGTCTTAAGTTGTCTGAATTTCTTAAATAAAGCCTTTGCAATTATTATTCATTTTTCAATAGTATTTCTTTCATCTAATTTCTCTTGCTTTTTCCACCAAGTATAATAGTCTTAAGTTGTCTGAATTTCTTAGATGAAGCCTTGGCAATTATTATTCATTTTTCAATAGTATTTCTTTCATCTAATTTCTCTAGCTTTTCCACCAAGTAGTAATAGTATTAAGATGTCTGAATTTCTTAGATGAAGCCATGGCAATTATTATTCATTTTTCAATAGTATTTCTTTCATCATATTTCTCTTGCTCTTCCACCAAGTAGTAATAGTCTTAAGTTGCCTGAATTTCTTAGATGAAGCCTTGGCAATTATTATTCATTTTTCAATAGTATTTCTTTCATCTTATTTCTCTTGCTTTTCCACCAAGTAGTAATAGTCTTAAGTTGTCTGCATTTCTTAGATGAAGCCTTGGGAATTATTACTCATTTTTGACTAATATTTCTTTCATCATATTTCTCTTGCTTTTCCACCAAGTAGTAATAGTCTTAAGTTGCCTGAATTTCTTAGATGAAGCCTTGGTAATTATTATTCATTTTTCAATAGTATTTCTTTCATCTTATTTCTCTTGCGTTTCCACCAAGTAGTAATAGTATTAAGTTGCCTGAATTTCTTAGATGAAGCCTTGGCAATTATTATTCATTTTTCAATAGTATTTCTTTCATCTTATTTCTCTTGCTTTTCCACCAAGTAGTAATAGTCTTAAGTTGTCTGAATTTCTTAGATGAAGCCTTGGCAATTATTACTCATTTTTGACTAATATTTCTTTCATCATATTTCTCTTGCTTTTCCACCAAGTAGTAATAGTCTTAAGTTGCCTGAATTTCTTAGATGAAGCCTTGGTAATTATTATTCATTTTTCAATAGTATTTCTTTCATCTTATTTCTCTTGCGTTTCCACCAAGTAGTAATAGTATTAAGTTGTCTGAATTTCTTAGATGAAGCCTTGTCAATTATTACTCATTTTTGACTAATATTTCTTTCATCATATTTCTCTTGCTTTTCCACCAAGAAGTAATAGTCTTAAGTTGCCTGAATTTCTTAGATGAAGCCTTGGCAATTATTATTCATTTTTCAATAGTATTTCTTTCATCTTATTTCTCTTGCTTTTCCACCAAGTATAATAGTCTTAAGTTGTCTGAATTTCTTAGATGAAGCCTTGGCAATTATTATTCATTTTTCAATAGTATTTTTTTCATCTTATTTCTCTTGCTTTTCCACTAAGTAGTAATAGTCTTAAGTTGTCTGAATTTCTTAGATGAAGCCTTGGCAATTATTATTCATTTTTCAATAGTATTTCTTTCATCTTATTTCTCTTGCTTTTCCACCAAGTAGTAATAGTCTTAAGTTGTCTGAATTTCTTAGATGAAGCCTTGGCAATTATTATTCATTTTTCAATAGTATTTCTTTCATCTCATTTCTCTTGCTTTTCCATCAAGTAGTAATAGTCTTAAGTTGCCTGAATTTCTTAGATGAAGCCTTTGCAATTATTATTCATTTTTCAATAGTATATCTTTCATCTTATTTCTCTTGCTTTTCCACTAAGTAGTAATAGTCTTAAGTTGTCTGAATTTCTTAGATGAAGCCTTGGCAATTATTACTCATTTTTGACTAATATTTTTTCATCATATTACTCTTGCTTTTCCACCAAGTAGTAATAGTCTTAAGTTGCCTGAATTTCTTAGATGAAGCCTTTGCAATTATTATTCTTTTTTCAATAGTATATCTTTCATCTTATTTCTCTTGCTTTTCCACTAAGTAGTAATAGTCTTAAGTTGTCTGAATTTCTTAGATGAAGCCTTGTCAATTATTATTCATTTTTGACTAGTATTTCTTTCATCTTATTTCTCTTGCTTTTCCACCAAGTAGTTATATTTTTAAGTTTTGTGAATTTCTTAGATGAAGCCTTGGCAATTATTTTTAATTTTTGACTAGTACTTCTTTCATCTTATTTCTCTTGCTTTTCCACCAAGTAGTAATAGTCTTAAGTTGTCCGAATTTCTTAGATGAATCCTTGTCAATTATTATTCATTTTTCACTAGTATTTCTTTCATCTTATTTCTCTTGCTTTTCCATCAAATAGTAATAGTCTTATGTTATATGAATTTTTGACCATCATATATGTTTCTATGAATTGTGTGTCTCTGTGCGTGCATTCTCATTTGTTTTGCATTTGTATTTCATATATGTTCCTCTTCTACTAGGTTCATTTTCATTGTTATCGATCTGAAAGTCATAATCTGTGTGTGAATGCTTTGAACAACGGACCTGAAACATTGAAATGAACATTAACGGTAATTAAATTGTTTTAGCAAAGCGCAACACAGAATTTACAAAGCCAACCTCAAGGGATTGGCCTCAAATATGAACAGACTGACCATCAAAGCAAGATTTGCACTTACTTCAAGATTATCAACAAATAAAATTCAATGGCGATTGGTCATCAATGGCCATTGGCGAGCAATGGCCATTTCTCGTGTGACCAACGGAAATGCTCATGCCTCTTTGAAAGCTTGATTGTTTGAATCATGGAGTTCATAGTTCTGATACGAATAGCTTTGTTTGTTAATGAATTATTACATGACAGTGTTGTCAGTAGAGACAATTTAAATATTTCTAAATCTGAATTATACAGTACCAATGATAAATGATTTCTATATTAGAAGAATATCAAATGGATTAACATTAATTGTTGAAGAATAAAAATTATATTTCTCTTGTTTTAAAACTTTTCGCATTTATCGTAAGTTGCGTTAATGAATTGGGAATAATTAGTAATTTATAATACGTCTTTATTTCATCGTATTCTCTTGCTATTCCATCAAGTAGCAATGGTCTTAAGTTGTCTGAATTTCTTAAATTAAGCCTTTGCAATTATTATTCATTTTTCAATAGTATTTCTTTCATCTTATTTTTCTTGTTTTTCCAGCAAGTATTAATAGTCTTAAGTTGCCTGAATTTCTTAGATGAAGCCTTGCCAATTATTATTCATTTTTCACTAGTATTTCTTTCATCTTATTTCTCTTGCTTTTCCACCAAGTAGTAATAGTCTTAAGTTGCCTGAATTTCTTAGATGAAGCCTTGCCAATTATTATTCATTTTTCACTAGTATTTCTTTCATCTTATTTCTCTTGCTTTTCCACCAAGTAGTAATAGTCTTAAGTTGTCTGAATTCCTTAGATGAAGCCTTGCCAATTATTATTCATTTTTCACTAGTATTTCTTTCATCTTATTTCTCTTGCTTTTCCACCAAGTAGTAATAGTCTTAAGTTGCCTGAATTTCTTAGATGAAGCCTTGCCAATTATTATTCATTTTTCACTAGTATTTCTTTCATCTTATTTCTCTTGCTTTTCCACCAAGTAGTAATAGTCTTAAGTTGTCTGAATTCCCTAGACGAAGCTTTGGAAATTATTAGTAATTTGTGAGTAGTATTTTGTTTCATCTTATTTCTCTTGCTATTCCACCAAGTAGTAAAATTTATCTTGCTTTTCTACCAAGTAGATGAAACATTGGTAATTATTATTAATTTTTGACTAGTATTTCTTTCATCTTATTTCTCTTGGTTTTCCACCAAGTAGTAATAGTATTAAGTTGTCTGAATTTCTTAGATAAAACATTGGTAATTATTATTAATTTTTGACTAGTATTTCTTTCATCTTAATTCTCTTGCTTTTCCACCAAGTAATAAAAGTTGTCTGAATTTCTTAGATGAAGCCTTGTCAATTTTCATTGATTTTTCACTAGTATTTCTTTCATCTTATTTCTCTTGCTTTTCCATCAAGTAATAATCGTCTTAATTTATCTGAATTCATCCGATGAAACATTGACAATTATTACTAATTTGTGACTAGTATTTCTTTCATCTTATTTCTTTCATCTTATTTCTTTTGCTTTTACAACTTGTATTAATAAAATAATTAAATGAATAGAAATTCTGGACAGGTTGGCATTAGCTCCTTTTCTTTGTAACTTCATATCTTTAGTCGTGCATAGTCGGAGTAAACAGTCAACTTGTGCCACATTTCCATATCTACGTAGAAAAAAAAATGTTGGAGGTTATTTGTTTGTTTTTCTTTTAACGAATTATCGGCCTCTATGTATTATTTATCACCGAAATCTAAATATTTGGATTATAGTTCTTTTTTTTTAGGGAGATAATAATTGTTTTAGTGATAGAAGTCTTACTTGGCCAAGGGTATTTGCGTTGAAGCGAATATAACAAACCCGACAGGAATTGGAACACGACTCTCTGATTAACAAGTCTGTGTCATTATTCGTAACTCCACTTGCACATCCATGCCTACAGCACCTGGTGTTCTCAAACTGTCACCCATCTGGTAGTCAGCAAGTTCGACGTTGCTTCACTTCGGTGATTGTACGGGAATCGGTGATACAGCATTATGAGTCCATAAGCCATGGTTTTGGAGGTACGAATATTCGTTTTTCATTATCTGTCATTCAAAAATCTAAGAGTTAAGAGAGAAGCAAGCTTAGACGATTTTTTTCCTTATTTCAGCAATTATATCTCCGTTGCAATGATTATTAAAATTAAAATATTACTAAAAACAAGAAAAGGTATATAATTTCCAATTGTAAAAAAAAAAACCCAATAAAAACAAAACAAAATGGACGTATTCGAAAACGGCCAAACATGAAAATTGCATTTCAGTTCTAAAATTTGAACGTCCTGAGTAAGATGATATACTACATCCACGTCCTGGGTAAGATGATAAACTACATCCAGCAGCAAGACCTCCGATCAGGAGGTTTTGAGGGGCATGGAATCACCTCTTAATTGCTGGTGTTCCCATCTCCACTCTGACCTGTGATAGTAGCACCTATTAATGTCCTAACTATAGGAAAGTAGTTAACCGTCACTGGGGGTCGAAAAAGTGTGAATGTGTAAAAATAGGTTTTAATACCAGAAATATATTTTTGTAAATATATTACCAGAAATGAATTTTTGAAAGAAAAAAATTATTAGTAGCAATGCATTATTACAAGCCGTACCTGTTTTGGAAAAAAAATTACAACCAGCAATACATTTTTGAAAATAAACATTAATAGCAATACATTTTTAAGAAAAATATTTCTAGCAATAAAAATCTTGACGGCATTAAATAACCCATTGAAATTGATATGCCGTGAAACAAGACTGAGATAGATAGATAGATAGATAGATAGATAGATAGATAGATAGATAATGAACAGACTGGGATAGATAGATAGATAGATAGATAGATAGATAGATAGATAGATAGATATTACCAAAAATAAAAAAAATCTTGTCGGCATTAAATTACCCACTGAAGTTGATATGTCGTAAAATAAAACAAAAAAAAAATAGATAAAAAATAAAATTTGAAGTGGAATATGGATAAATGAATCAAAATCAGAAGCCATCAGATATTGGTATCATTTTTTGGGAAATATATTCCACATTTATAATATTTTATATGTATAAAATTATATATATAATATTTTTTATGTATTTTTTGAAGGATTGTCATACATTTTTTGTTTCTTTTATTTGAAGTTTCTTTCGGGAAATATATTTGAGATTTCATTCATTAAAATTCTTTAGACACTTTTTCTGGAAAATATACTTTAGATTTTAATAAGAATTATATTTGGAATTTAAATTTTGTCAAAATATTTGAGGATCTTTTCAGAAAATAAAAAGTGCGACATAAATACCTCCCAGATATATGTAGCATAAAACTGCGTGCGAATAACAAAGAAAATACATAAATCTTCAAACACAGTTCTACAAATTTAAATCAGTTTTATTACTGAGTATTTGCTTTCTTTCACGTTGAAAGAAACGAAAACAGAGTCCCACAAAGACATTCTTTACAACAAAAGAGAAATAATTGTTTTAGTTTGATTAAAAAATTGAATGCCCCTACTTAACGAGAGAGCCACGTACTTACGTTATTTTATGCATGTATGTAATTTTCAATCGTTCAACACTGATCGTATGATGACTGTTATTGCTACTACTAACATTCGTTTGTTTACATAACTCTGTTCGTATGTTTTATGTATTGTAATATTTACTTTAAAATCGCGAAACTAGTTCCAAGAAGTTCCTCCATGAAAATACGAAAGTTTGAGTAATCACTTGTATGAAAGGTGTGAGTAATCAGTATTCTGACAACGACACCTAGTTAAATGTTTACCGAAAAACTAAAAAGTGAACCTGTGAATTTACCAGACGAATATTTATAAAAAAATAGATGGATTAAGAAAGCTAACATTTAGATTTACTAAACTTACAAGTTTATTGCTTAATAAATATTTTCCCAATGTTTACTTATATATTTTTGGGAGTGATTTCTCAAATTTCGTAGCAGATAACATATTTTATCGTCTGAAATTTGACGGCTTTTGAGATAACGTCGTTGATTGGTTAATAAATGCTAATGTGGCAATTTGAATTTGGCGTCTATGTTTTGCACAAAAATGAGACTATTACTCTGTGAACCGATGTTTGTCAAATTTCATTTTTTTTAGTGAAATTACTTAAACATATTGAATTTTTCTACATTTTTTTAACGGAGTTCCACATATACATCCCAGGATTATCTCTAACATAATGACAAAACCTCAATGGTGTCTTCAACTAGTTAAAGGCATACCAGTATGATGGGAGCTATGTATGGGAAGTATTTCTGCTGCATTCTCTATATTTGAAACTTACTTCGGAAAACTATTTCAAAGATTTCCTTCTGGAAAATATATTTGAGGCTACACCGTGTAAAATATTCGAGGTGTCTTTCTCCAAATAAATTTGAGGTTTAATTCTGGAAGACAATGTAATTGGCTCTGACCTGGCATCTCGTCTGCAGCCGCTCTCTCACAGACGTGCCGATGACTCCCTCTGTCTTTTTTACATATACTTTCACGGTAACTGCTCCGATTTCGATGCTTTTGCTGATTCCCAAACTTCAAGAATTTAAGCGTTCAACTAGGTTGGCATCTCGCTCTCACCCTTTCACTGATGAAACTGTTAAATGTAGCCAGCTCTTCTACTCCAATAGCTTCATGTCTCACACTTCTTGCCTGTGGAATTCCCTCCCATTTTCCTGTTTCCCTGATAAGTATAATCTCCAACTATTCAAATGTAATGTCAATCGATGTCACCAGATGCCTTGAAATATCCTCAGTCCTTCTCTTCATCTTTTCCTCTATCAATCCTCTTTGCTCATGCTCCAACTCTCTGTAACCCCTTGCGTGCTAGTGGCTTCTCGCCTTACTTGTGGTTGAATGCTTAAAATAAATTGACACGTTTTATTCTAGAAAATATATTTGAAACTTCAAGAATGTATATATTTGAAATTTCATTTGTGAGAAGTACTTGGTGTTTATTTCAAAACATATATTTGTGACTTCATTAGGGAAAATATTTCAGACATTGGAAGATAAATATGAAAATTCAACAAGAAATATATTTGCGATGTAATTCGTGAAAACGTTTCAAGATCCTTTCCAAAATATTATATGTTAGTTTTTTTTTTCTTTGTATTCAGGAATACGAGGTCTCTCTGAAAAGTAACAGGGCTGACCTCGTTCTTCGTGGCGAGAGGCATCGATAACAGTGATTTCTGGTTACTCAGTCAGATCGATCAGTAAATCTGCAAACAGATACTGCAGCGTTTGCTTCGCTCAGTGCACAAGAAGAGACGAGAGTTGTGGCAGGAAACATTATTGCTGCGTCACCACGACAATGTACCTGCTCACAATGCCCTGAGTTTTCGTCAAAGAAGAACATCAGCATTTTGGATTAACCTCCGTATTCACCTGATCCTGATTTGTGTGACTTTTCCCCAAGTTCAGAAAATCGCGTAAGAATTCGCCGAAAACAATGGCACTAATGAAAACTTGGGGATCCAAAATTTCTGTAAGATTAGCTATTGTAAGTTAGAGAGTTGTGTCCCTTTAACTGAAAAAGTGAGACTCAGTGTCACACCGTCATTCGCATTTATTTTAGAGATTTTGATAACGGTATTTTCAATCTTGCTGATTTAAATAATAGATATTTTTAAGCTGGGTCAACATTTCTGAAACATGTCCTTGTACGATTCCCACTTTTGTTAACTTTAATTTTCATTCAGGATTTTTTCTATTACACACAAGAAAATATGGCAGTTTTAAATATTTCTACCGAAATTATTTTTTTTCTGAACGAAGGAACTTTCCAAGACGAAATCTCAAAAAAAATTTTAAAAGATTTTTGTTAAAAATGGTTTTGATTGATTGAAGACGAGGCTTCTGTTAAAAATGGTTTTGATTGACAAAGACGAGGCTTCTTTGAACATTGTGGATTGGCGCTACAGAATCACAAATAAAGAACTATATCGAATAACAGAAAGCAAAACACTTGTGAATTATCAATGGATAGCGCATGTAACATGAAGAAAAAATAATGACATAGACAGTTGACATTTGACACTACTTGAAATTAAAGGGTTTTTGAAAGAAACCCTGTCAGGACTGGAATCAGCGTTAATAGTTACTGGACTTGAGAAGCCTATTATCCTGAAAAAATGTTTTAATAGAAAGATTTTATAGAAAGATCTTGAGAAGCCTATTATCCTGAAAAAATGTTTTAATAGAAAGATTTTATAGAAAGATCTTGAGAAGCCTATTATCCTGAAAAAATGTTTTAATAGAAAGATTTTATAGAAAGATCTTGAGAAGCCTATTATCCTGAAAAAATGTTTTAATAGAAAGATTTTATAGAAAGATCTTGAGAAGCCTATTATCCTGAAAAAATGTTTTAATAGAAAGATTTTATAGAAAGATCTTGAGAAGCCTATTATCCTGAAAAAATGTTTTAATAGAAAGATTTTATAGAAAGATCTTGAGAAGCCTATTATCCTGAAAAAATGTTTTAATAGAAAGATTTTATAGAAAGATCTTGAGAAGCCTATTATCCTGAAAAAATGTTTTAATAGAAAGATTTTATAAATTTAAATCGACAACAACACTGACTGCTCGGTCAAAGATCGCCAAATGTTTCCTATAGGCAAACGGTTTATATTAGTATTCCAGTGAATATTTTCCGATAGAAATCACAGATATATTTTTTTCGATTAAAGTCGTATATATTTTTCTCGAATTAAAACTCTTATATTTCCCCGGTGGTAACTAAAATAATTTTACCAAATGACATTTCAAATATTTCCCTGAATGAAGAATCTAACATTTTAGTGAAAGAAGTCTAGAATTTGTATTTCCGAATGAAATTTAAAATATTTTTACTCAATGAAGCACATATTTTTCACGGGAAAGAAAGCTGCCACAATTCTATATGATGAAGACTCAGTGCATATAGTGTTGAAAATTAAATATATTTTTTACAAAAGATGTTTCAGATATATTTTCCAATATATATATATATATATATATATATATATATATATATATATATATATATATATATATATATATATATACGTATACGAGGTTTGTCTGAAATGAAACGACACTACCAATTTTACCTTTAAAAAGGTAAGCTTAAGGTCTAATCGAGAGCCATGTGCAGGAGCTAGCTTAATTGCCGCCCGATAGTGGGGGGTATACTAGTATAAACTAATTTGAATGGCTATTGTGTTAGTAATATATATATATATATATATATATATATATATATATATATATATATATATATATTGAATAACAACAGATCACTTTAAGGTTCCATGTAATAAGTTATTTCACCACAACCCTTTTATTCAAACATATTTGCTCTGAATTTACATTAAGCTCTCTGGATATCATCCTCCTTGGGTCTACCCATACGGATTACCTAGTTTTGCATAAAATAAATAAATAAATATATATATATATATATATATATATATATATATATATATATATATATATATATATGTATGTATGTATGTATGTGTGTGTGTGTGTGTTTAGTACATATGTAATTACATATATAATCACAAATATTAAATGAAGTGGCGATAGAATAATTATCATTGGACATGTAAAAGGTATGCTTAAATATTAATGCAATATTTAAATTCAGCAATTAATTTTGAGTTCTGTAGTTTGTTGTTGCCTATCTCATACGGCAGCATTATGCCTCGTAAAAAGAAATCTCCACCAACAGAGGACCAGATTGCAATCAAAAGAGGCAAGGAATGAACGAGGAAAAGAAAATCCTGTGTAAATGAAAACCAAGAGCAAACGGCAGCCAGGTAAGATTCCAATACTGAGAATATGCAAAGACTAAGGGACTCTCAAACTTCTGAACAAGCCGAAGGTCCAATTGAGAGTCCTCTGCAGGAGCTAGCTTAAATGCCGCCCGATAGGTGGGGTTATACTAGTATAAACTAATTTCAATGTGTATTGTTTTACTTTATATATATATATATATATATATATATATATATATATATATATATATATATATATATATATATATATACCAAGAAATATAGTCTTAAGATGTGCTATCTTTATGGGATAAAGTGCTCAATATCAGAGATAGAGCGTGTTTAAATATAAAAGTGAACATAGAAGTCAACACTTAGAGGCGAGTCTGTTTCATGCTAGATGCAATCTAGCCAGGCCTGGCGATTGCATCTAGCATGAAACAGACTGTCGACTCTAACTGACTTCTATGTTCACTTTTAAATATATATATATATATATATATATATATATATATATATATATATATATATATATATATATATATATATAGTACATACGTAATTACATATGTATATACATACACAAATATTAAATTAAGTGGTGCCAGAAGAATTATCATTGAACATTTAAAAGGTATGCTTAAATATTAATGCAATACTTAACTGCAGCGGTCAATTTTGAGTTCTTCTGTAGTTTATTGTTGCCTATCGCATACGGCAGCCGTATAACTCGCAAAAAGAAATCTCAATAGAGGAGCAGATTGCAGTCAAAAGAATCAAAGCTGCAGCAAGATAAAGAAAGTCCCGTGAAAATGAAAACATGGATCAAGCGGCAGCCAGGAGAGTTTCCAATGCAAATAAATAGGGACTCTCAAACTCCTGAACAAGCCCAATGCCCAATCAACAGTCCGCCGCAGGAGCTAGCGTTTTAAGATAGTAGATAATAAAACACAAAATCGGCAAATGTTGATGAAATTATTACTGGCATCCCGTCTACAATCACACTCTCACAGACGTGCTGTGGCTTCCCTCTGTCTTTTCTACAAGTATTTTCATGGCCACTACTCCGACGAACTACTTTCCCTGGTTCCCAAACTGCATGAATTTAAACGTGCTACTAGGTTGGCATCTCGGTCCCACCCTTTCACTATCGAAATGGATAAATGTAATCTCGCATCTCCCGTCACTGGAAGTCGTTTCCTTTCATTTGCTTCCCTGATAACTATAATCTTCAAATATTCAAATGTAATGTTTACTGACGTCTTCTGATACCTTGACCTTGATCGCTGTTCTTCTCTTTATCCTTTTCCGGAACACTCCTCCTTAATCTTACTCTCACTCTCTGTAACCATTTCCGTGCTTGTTGCAATCCCGCCTTGATTGGTGTGATTTGCTTAAAAAAAGAAAAGATGTTTGGAATATCAGCAAAATAGGTTGTTTGTGAATCAGAGTAATTTGATGGATGTTGCCTCAAAGACAGAAAATTCATCGAAATTGATTACAAAAAAAAATAATAATAAAGAGAATTGAATAGATCTGTCAGGTTTTGATAACATTAATGTTACAACATAGGCCAAACTATTGCATAAATAATACACTTTTATTGAGTTTTCTGCATTATAAGCAGGGCAGTAATTGCCATTCTGTGAGGTTCTTGCTTCATATTCCTCAGTTTGTTGACATGTTTAAAATTATCTCAAAAGATAACTTTCGTTTATATGTTGTCTCCATTTTATAAAGTTTTCTCTCTTCTTTCTCAAGAAAAGATATTATTGCTATGAATAATCAAGAGTAGTCCCCTTATATGTTACTCTCCTCTTTGAGAGAGCCATTTCTGTTTACTGGGACTATAAAAGGACACTATACGTGAACCTTGCATTCTCAGTTGAATACATTGTAATGACAAAAGTACGCAGGTGTAGTCATTAAGAAAAACTTTATTCAATCCAAGGCTCAAAATAACTGTTTAAGATTTTATATTATGCTTGAAAGAGAGTGCAAAATAGTAGTGTTTTTCAAGGGAAAAGTGGGGTTTCCTAGTTAACAAAGATCTTGAGCAGATGCTTTGTAGGTTGAGATTTCTCTGCTTGTACTCAAGGGAGGAACAAGAAATTTGTGTCTCAAATTTGTACGAATCGTCTGCAGGAAGGGTGTCGTTTTTGCTTTGGGTAGGTATATCAAAGAGTAATTTCACCGCCTGTTCCCAAGGGTGGGGGCGAGAAATCTGAAGTTAAGCTTCCAGATCAGGCCTCGTCTTCTGCAACAAGTGCGTCGTTTTGAGTAGGTATCTCAAAGGGAATTACTCAGCGAGAAATCTAAGTCAAGATGCCTGGACAAGCCTTGTCTTCTGCATCAATGGTTGAGTGTAGCTCTTTGAGCTGGGTTTGAAGTTTGCAGCCACTGAAAGGGAAAAGTGGGAAATATTGTTAAAAAGAGCTGGCCGTGAAGGCAGAGGCCGCTGAAATTTAAATATTGGAAAGAGGCCAGATAGAGCTTTTATAACTTCTGCTGAATCGAGTAAAGTAAGGAACCCCACACATGCCACAATAGCCAACAAGTGAGATAGTTTCTATCTCGTGCTTGAAGAAACCCAATAGATATCTGTAACAACAGACAAGATTTATATATTAGATTTCAAAATTATTTACCCATTTTGGTGGGTATGAGGTATTTTCTACCGAACAACCCCTTCACTAAAATCTCTATCACTATTTTCCCTGGCGGATGCAAAGGAGCACTACATTCCTTGGGGACTCCAAGTTCGGACCTTCCCATTTCGAACCTACTAGAGGGACGGCAGTTTAATGGTTTGTGGCTCTGATTGAGGAATCGGCAAGACGAGTTCGAAATCTAGTTGAGTTCATTACATTCATTGACGTGATCATATCCTTCGGGAGGATATGAATATAAATCGTCTCCCTCGCAGCTATGGATAAATAGTTGGTCAGAGTGGGTGCTATAGCCTTAGGTGGCAACCTGTCTAGAAGAAAAAAGTTTGAATTCAAACCAGTCTAGGGAAAGTTGGGCTCCGTCAGGCTATCATGCCCAAGACACACTACATCTACTGCGGCTGTAGTAAATGTTGTGCCCTTAAAACACTAATAGGTTGCTGGTCTCAGGATCGTTTGTGTGAGGTCAGGTACACTGATTTGAATCATCGTTATCTCATTCGTATTCCATTACTGAGGAGAAATCTCGACTCAGCCATTTTCTTATCCTGAACCGTTATTTTGTGGGAGCAACGTAATAATTTCCTCGATCACTATAATCTTAACCACTTCAAGTTTATCGTCAACCATTACTGTTCCTCATAATTTACACTTTACAATTCTAAAGACCGTTCAGTCAGTAATTTGAGTGAGTCATCGAGTTTGTATCGGATGGACAGCTCTATTTAAACGGACTAGAGATTGGGGTACTTGCTGGAATATTTTATAGAATTATGCCAATTCTTAAGATATTTAAACCAATCAAACTTTACACATATTTCAAATTGCGTGTATCATGTTATAAAAAGAATTCCCATATCAATTCTTAAAGAGAAGCGAAATTATTCGAGATTCTGAAATGATTTCTAATCATCGTTCTTCGAATTCTTCTGACATATATTATTGCAATTTTGAACAATTTGTAGCACGTTGTAAAACAGTTTGGTTCAATAAAATCATGAATCTAACGACGTTTTAATCTCCCAACAGTCAGAGATAAAATATTGACTTCAGTATTTATTGAAAGGTAAACATTATTGACTTTTCCTTCTTTGCCGCATGATATATGTTTTTATTTTTCTCTGAGTTCAATGTTTTATTTGATTTTGATTGTATCGTTTATTGATTCAGAAGAATAGGGAAAAATAAACTGCCGACTAACACCACATATAAATAAAAGATGTGTTCCAGTGTATTTGGCTCAGCACTCGTAAGCAACTGATATACAACAGGTCAGTGACTCTTAAAATTTTTGGCCAATGAACCCTCTTCACCACATGTCACAATGGCATTACTCACCTTTGCAAGATTTTCAGACTCTAAAGATGCATTCAAAATTATATGTACACCGTTTTTCATCATGGCTGTTGTTAGGGCCAGAAATAAAGACACAAGATTGAAATTGAGTCAAACAAATATATTAACAGAAACAGTAATACAAACATATACAAACGAGAGTGTTACAGCAAGAATGTTTGGCCCGACTGTCAGAGCTAACTGCTGGAAACTTCCCACTCCAAAAGGCAGTACCTGTTCCTATTTATAGCTGAGAGAGTACATGCGTGCGCGGAAAATTATCATAACTTACACCCTTGTTCAAATTAGTTGAAACAACTGATTAAGTTTCATTTCTTTCATAATACAGTTTGGAGTGACAGGGTATAATCGATTTCTATTTTTTCCTCATTTGCAGTGGTGTGAAGTAATATGTATCTGTTTTCGGGGTGTATGATGAAATTTGTTTGGGCTTGAAAAATATTGCGTCATTCGTGATTGTATCAGATTTTCATCACGCGCAGACACTATTGTCTCGACTGTCGTTTAGTTGTCCTATGGCAATTGTCTGTGATGGACGTTATTCCAATTAAGCGTACGGAAATTTGTAACACTGCACGAGCTAATTGACACGCCTTACCGGTGGGAAAAACAAGCTACTATAGACAGGCTTGTAAAGTCCCCCTGATTCTTCAGTTAATGTTCAAGGAACGACTTTGTGGAATGAACATACGAAGAACTACCATGTGCACTGGGCCATGTTTCATTGGAAAAATATGGAAAAAAAAAAGTAAATAATAACATAATTATCGTTTTTTTCAATTAAACTGAACAAGGGAGTAAACGATGCCTGATGAAAAAAGTATCGGAGTTCTTACTGTATTAACGGGACTAAAGTAGACAGAATGAAACTGTTTGGCACAGATTGATCTTGATCTTGGCTGCACATGCGCACGAAGTTATAACTTTCTCGCTCACTTCCGTTGTTTATAGCAGAACTTGGAATGTAAATGTGTAGAGTGTGGTCATCTCACTACGCTACAATGTTTCCATCAGTGGCCATAGCTTGTGCAGCTATTTTTGGCCAAGTACCACTTTGTCCAGGTTAACAAACACCATATTCACGAGATCCCGTTCTTTGCGAAATTTCCTCTTTAAAAATCATATCCCACATATCACATTTCAAGACGAAACTAGAAACTCTTAAGAAATCAAATCAAGGAAAAACCGAGTTGATGATGTTTAAAAAGTAAGAGCAACTCGTTTTTTTCACTTGATCTGAATTCTTAAGCATTTCTAGTTTCTTTCCACTCTTTTTACTCAAATTAAGGAGTGACCAAGACTGGCGACTTTTAGTTGAAATATTTCCATAAAATAAATCATTCATTGAAACTACAAGTTTTTTCTTTTAATTTTGCAACTGCCAACGGATGACAAGCATCCTAACTTGGAGTTTGACTGGTGTACGTCATCATTTATTTGAAACATATGATAATCAATAAGTTATAAAAAAAGATATTAAAAGATTTGTTTCTCCTTAAAGAACCGAGTAACACTTTACATATCATATATGCTGTTATGAATAATCAAGAGTAATCTCCCCTTGTTCAATGGCCGATGTAGGGTTTCTGCATTTACTGCTCATAAGAAGTTTTCGAATGTCACTTACCAATGTGCCCAACGATTTTCACAGGCTGTTGTATCAGGTTCTACGTCGAACCGCTGTAGACGCATTAATTGTTCCATGACGGAGTGATACTCTCAGTTAAATAAATTGTAATGACACAAGTACGCAGGCGCAGGCTTTAACAAAGCTTTATTCAACTGAGAATACATGGTTCACGTATAGTGTTCTTTTATAGTCCCAGTAAACAGAAATAGCTCTCACAAAGAGGAGTGTAACAAAACAAGGGGCATTCCTTGAAATCTCTGCTCTCTCCGTGAATCAACTGCGGTCTAACGTAAACAATATATCCTGTCACGGCTCCATTACAATCGATACCAATCGAAACTTGCTATCAAGTTAATCCTTAAAACAAGTAGTCAAAGTAAAGCTCAGTTGAAAAGCTACTCTCTTTTACAGCGATTTCAAAATATCTGTGCTATGTCGAACATGACAAAATGGCGACTATCACGTCATATAAATATTAGATAAGATAAAGGAACCATTTGCCAAAGTGAATACATATGACACATATACAATATAACAAAGGTCTGTATAAAATAAGTATATAAAATATAAGAAAGCTCGATAGATAATTCCATAGATACATTAGAAATGTAATGAAATTTGAGATGTATTATATAGATATAAAAAATATCGATAGATATTATATAGGTGATATATCATTATTGGAGAGTCGATTCTGTTCACCGATGCAGAAATATCTATGGATTTTTTAATGCCGAAATCTAAGTATTTTGTACGCAATTTCATAGTTTCAGTTACAGATATTTTGTACGTAATTTTATACTTTCAGTGTAAAGGAATGTTTTTCGAATATATAGTTAGCAGATAATAAAATGCATTATTGATAATTTTAATATAAAAATGCATTCTCATATTTTATGCTTTCAACTACAGATATTTTGTACATAATTTTATACTTTCAGGGTAAAGGTATGTTTTTTTTAATATATAGTTAGCAGATTATAAAATGCATTGTTGATAATTTTACTATAAAAATGCATTCGCATATTTCATGATGTCAACTACAAATATTTTATACATAATTTTATACTTTCAGAATAAAGGTATGTTTTTTTTAATATATAGTTAGCAGATCATTAAATGCATTATTGATAATTTTAATATAAAATATTTTATACATAATTTTATACTTTTAGGTTAAAAGTAAGTATTAGATATATACAGCCTGTCTGATTATGCACATCAAATCAATCTGAATAGCTCAAAAAGTTCTGAGCCAATATTCGTCAAATTTAAACTCATAAATTTCCATCCTTAACAGAATATTTAATTAAATTTTCTGCCATTTTGAATGGTTAGTTTTTGAGATATTTAGAATTTACGAAAATGGATTCACTGAAGTTAGTATGCAAATTAAACTAATAATAGCTTAGGGCATCTAAAATCTAATAAAAAAATAAAAAAAACAATTTTTTTTTCTTTTTTATTGATATATTTATGTTGAAACATCAGTGTATAAATTTCTCCTTCGAGGAATTTCGCATGGCTTATCATCTCTCAGTTGCGTCTCTGTCTTTGGGCAGAGTGCGCTCAGGGGCTTATCTGTCAAAGAACAGAGGGGCAACTGAGAAAATTATACTGAGAGGTACCCAGCCCTGGGAACAGCTGCCCGAGGTTGCGCTCTCCCATTGCACAAGAGGCAAGGATCGATACTCCCACCGAGGCCAGCGCAAACGACGGTTGCGGGCGCTGAGGGGAATTTTTGTCCCTTGCCAGGGTGTACGCGCTTGGGTCTCCACTTTAAAACGACCTTGTGTCACATCTCGTTCCGGTGGGGGAACGAGTAAACACCGTATATGTTGAAGGAAAGGATCTAACGACTGGTGAAAAACAGAAAATAAAGACTGAGGAATGTAATGCCCACATTGATAATATCAATGGAACTTTGAAAAGATCATCGAACGAAAAAGAATGCTGTTGAAAATATATGTAAGTTGAGAATTTAAAGCAAAAGAAAAAAAGATCGATGAACTTGCTCCTCGAGATGAGCGTAAAATAAAGTGAGTTATAGCGAAACAACTACTTTTGACCAGTGCTGAGATCTTTGAAAAGGCAAGAACTGAGAGAGTCAAGAAAGTCAAAATGACTAGAATACTTTGTGAATTGGGATCTATAAAACAATCTCTTATATAACCTCCTGCCATTAAAGCGTAAAAATCGAGAAATACATGACAATTGAGTTCTGTAAAGTAATTTTCAGAGACGAATCTCGAAGTCTGTCTATTTCTGAGATGAGGTATTATGTACAGTATTTACATTATTGTCCTCATCTTTGTCGCCATATTTATCACAACGTTTCGGTCGTTGTACACTCCGGCCTTCTTCAGGTGGTTGGAATTTCGAACTGAAAACTTTATTTCGATCACTGGGGTAGATTGTTCTAGTTCCACGTGCCATGTTTGATAAGTTATCAGTTATCTTCTGCTAATTTTCCCCTTGAAAGTTCTCCACTGCCTTAACCGCGTATTGAACTCACACTCTTTGGGTTTGTCACTGGATCTAACCAACACCTTTATCTACTGTGCCATGTGTCCTTGAGGACATCTGGGTATGAATTTCTGGGTATTATAAACCTAATGTTTTCAGCAACCGTTTTTTACCAGTGTTCATATTGCAATTTTGCTATTATCATTGCATGTTTTTACCAGAGCTCATATTGCAACTTTTTTATCATTGCTTTTCTCTGGCACTCCTTATTACACTCAATATATATATATATATATATATATATATATATGAGCAAGGCCAATATTATTTTACTCGAATTCATCTCAAGTAATGTAGTAGAGGGACTTGAACACATGCGGTTACTGAATGTCAAAGAATTAGAAATAGGAGCGAAAATAATAAACAGTAATCAGGAGGACTTTCGATAGCGATAGACATAGCATTTAAATTTTTGAAGATTAAAGATAAATAGAAAGCACGGAGCTGCAAGAGAGTTACACAAGCGACGAGTGAGATAAAAGAAGCTTTTAGCATTGAACTTACTGTTATATCTCGCCAAATCAACTAAACTGATGGGACCTAGTTGCTAATCTAGTACTGCACTTAAATTAATAAAGTCTGACAAGGAACACATGCAAACAATTATCATGAAAGTATTTTAGAAAAAGAAGACGGAAGTTAAGTTATGGCGGTGGAAAAAAGATTGAAACCGAAACCCCAGGTCAGGATCAATAATATTGCTCATTCTTTTTTCGATTTTTATCAAGAATATCTAAATATACATCAGGAGCACCGGAAACATCAGGAAAAAATTATCGGACATGCGCGAGTTTTGATTAACTTCAATCATAACTTGAAAATACTTAGAGTAAGAGCAAATTTCAGACCATTTCTAAAATTCCCTACTCTCAGACTAGATACAGAATATATCACTTGGGAAATGTTTCCAAAATGAAAACTGTCTGTTTGAGGCGCCATTATGAAGCAACCACCTACTACTACCACATGATGGAGTTTGTAAACCAAATCTACACTGATTTTAAGTTGCCAGGAGTCTACACTAGTCTGTAGGCCCGACTATAGCCCAAAAGAAGGCACACCAGAAGAATTTTGCAACAGAGACTCATCGGTCTTATACTAATTCCCAGTAACTGCTGCTCTGCCAGAAAAATAAGAAAAAAATTGTTTATACTCGAATCATATAAGAAATATATGAACTTTGACATTACATACAATAGAATGATTCCAAGCTGTTGCTCATCTACGTATTGAACAGGATAGAGGTTACTTAACTTTGCCGACAGAACGGCCCCTTCAATGGATTTTGTTAGAAATATGTACAAGGTATGATAAAAGTAACGGCATTTATTATTTATTAACTTTTATTTACCATAAATAAATTACAGTCGCTTAAGAAAATTTATAAATATTGTCACATCAAAATAATATGGTTTATGATTAACACATGATTTAACACGTTCAAAATGCTCACAAAACTGAAACGCTATCCTCAACATTTCTAAAAAAGTATTTGACACATTTCTAGATTAATTTCAGAAAAAAAATTAGCAGAAATTTCATGGTTTAATTTAGAAATTGTCTATATTTATGAGATGAGATATTATGTACACTATTTACATTATTCTGACTATTGTCCTCATCTTTGTCGCCATATTTATTACAACGGCCCGGCCTTTCAGTATCTGTCTATATTTCTGAGATGAGGTATTATGTACACTATTTACATTATTCTGACTATTGTCCTCATCTTTGTTGCCATATTTATTACAACGTTTCGGCCCTTCAGTATCTGTCTATATTTCTAAGATTAAGTATTATGTACACTATTTACATTATTCGGACTATTGTTCTCATCTTTGTCACCATATTTAATACAACGTTTCGGATGTTGTACGCTCCGGCCTTCTTCAGGTGCTTGGAATGTCGAATTGAACCCTTTATTTCACTGACTGGGGTAGACTGTTCTAGTTCCACGTGCCATGTTTATCGACACATGGCACAGTAGATAGAGGCGTTGGTTAGATCCAGTGACAAAACCCAAAGAGTTTGAGTTCAATACCAGATTAAGGCAGTGGAGAACTTGGAGAGGGGAATTAACAGGAGATAACTGATAACTGACATCCATTAAACATGGCACGCGGAACTAGAACAGTCTACCCCAGTGAGTGAAATAAAGCGTTCAGTTCGACATTCCAACCACCTGAGGAAGGCCGCAGTGTTCTACGACGGAAACGTTTTAATTTAGGAATTGTATTCGGTTTGTGACTACAAACAAGATGTTTCAGTTGTACTCCCTAAAAGAAAAAAAAAATGATAGTGTTTGATCTGGTGAGCGTGATAACCGATCAATTGTTCCACGTTGTCCTATCCATCAAGCTCGTCTCGGAAGAAGGGAGTTACTTTTGCCGCACCCTGTACATACACAAAGAACAGATTACAGGTGAAACATTACATGACTTTGAACGTGAACAGAAAATCGTTTATCAAGTACGTCGTTAATTTGTTCAAAATCAACGAAGGATTATATGTTATGTCAATAAACATTACCGCCGTTGTGCAGACTTGAACCCGCCTCCTTAAATCTGACGCCCTCAGATCGCATCGGCAACTTCAGTTGACGAGGTGGCAAAGACGCACCAAAAGGAACGAGACACTTCTCGTCGATCTGTGTAAACTGACGGACAATTAATCCAGATGTTATATTCACCATTCGATTCATTCTCTTTCATTGTAATTTTAGAGTTATTAATAACTCTAAGAATAGTAACATCTCTAAGATTAGAAACCGATGGATTGAACAAGAAGCAGAACCAAATATAGATAACGGAGAAGATTGTGAAAATGTTTAGTGTAAAACTATCGTCTCGTTTAAATTGCAAAATAAATCACTGCTGGGTTGGCGTTTACAGATATTCGCTATGAAGTAATCAAATATTTGAGCGAGATGTTACGAAGTGCCAATTTTCCCAGACTTGTTTCTTCTTAGACAAAATTTACCATTTAAATAATATAAATATACTGAGTGAAAAAATAAACCCAGTGTTCTGCTTATTAACTTTGTGCTTCGAAATATTAAGTACAATTGAACTTGATTATATAATCAATATTAATTGGCTTGTTCTCACTTAAAACACAGCACTTCGATACATCTGGAGCAGAATTCCGTGGGTTTGATGTCAAGAGGTTTCCGAACTCTAGATTCTGGAGATATATTTTCGTATCAAATTTGCAAAGATCGAAGAATTCAATATGGGTACAAGGTCAGTGGAATATGAGGAATTGAGTAGAGCAGATCAATTGTATTTGTTTTATTTTTAGTGGATGGGAACTTGAGTTTTTCAATGTGGAGTACAATATTTCTCCTTTTGATGAGCACATTCACGGTTTTGGACCTAAAATAATGCTGAACATATATATACACACCCACCCAGGAATATATATATACATATACATACATATACATACATATACATATATATATGTTACGGCCTTTCTTGTATACATGTACCTATATAAGCCCACTCATATCTATGTGCAAACACACGCTCACACGCGTATGAACACATTATAGACATTTTACGTATACTTGTACAAATATATACATATATATATACGTACTTCCTATATATACCTGTATACACGTATATATGTATATATGCCCCCTCATATATACCCGTACGCAAACACATCCATACATAAACATATATACATACATAAATTAAATCCATTTTTTGAGTGGTGCACTTTTTTCATTTACTATTATGGCTCATCTATTTTGTCTGCTCGTTTATACATTCATATCTATGTACACACACACACACACACACACATATATATATATATATATATATATATATATATATATATATATATATATATATATATATATGCACGTATATATACATATGCATACTTATATACATATTAGAGCCGTTGGGGTCTGCAGGTTTTAAATTAGCTGATTACAAGTAGATATATGTTTTTTTCTCATATACCGAATTGTGTTATTATTGTCTTTGCGATGATCGATTATATTTTTCTGGTCATAGATTTACCGTTGAGAACTGTAAGATTAGCACAATGTCAATGCATTTACTTCAGAGTAAATCCTGCTCTCTTCGGAACAAATGCACATTTACATTATTATAATGCAGATTATCTATACGGGGTTATGTATAATCTTTTTTAGGTTTCTAGATGTTTCGCCGACGTATATCACTAAGCATTTGGTACAGCCTACTTTCTTTGTTCTGTTGTTGCAGTTTCGTTGGATATTAATTAATCTCTTATTGCCTTAGTGTTGGTGTTGATAAATTTTATAAAAAGGGCTTTTAGAATTTGAAGTGTTTCTTAATTATTTTCATGGGGTAGTTTACTTGCATTGCCAATTAATATTTCTTTAAATCGTGAATGAGTCGAGGAATGTTCCTGTAAGTGCTGTGAAATAGAGCTGGAATCCGACATATTTAATGTAAGTCTCCTCGTAATTCTATAGCTGAATCCAAAGTCGACAGCAGAGTTCATGATATCTATCTATCTATCTATCTATCTATATATATATATATATATATATATATATATATATATATATATATATATATATATAAACGCTTCAGCATGCAGGCCATTTTCAGGTTTCTAGATGTTTCACCGATGTATATCAATGGGCATTTAGTACGGCCTACTTTCTATACCCCTGGCTCTGTTCTGTTGGTGTTGCTGTTTCGTTGAATAATAACTACATCGCTTATTGTTTTTGAGTTGCTGTTGATGAATTTTATGTCATGGTTGTACAGGATTTGTTTTTCCTTGGCAGGTGTTATGAAGTTGGTAGCTAGGAATATATTTGATTTTGTTATGGTTGACGGCATTATTATTATATGTTGATTTCTGAATATTTTTAATTTCTCTTATATGGAATTAGGAGGCTTTTCATTTAGCATTGTGCAAGGAAATATTCAGGTGTTGAAGGAGTTTGAAGGTATTTCGATGTATTCCTTTTCTGCTAACAGTTATTGGGGACTACAGATTCTAACAGCTGTTATTATTATTATTAATTATTTAAGTATAGAAATAATGTAATTAAATAAATTATAAATTTCATAGTTTTTCTATAAAGTTGTCTTTCTTTCGAGTAACCCGTCAAAGAACTTTGCACCAATCAAAGCGCATAATAAACTACTGATTCAAGATAAGCAGATTGCATATACAAAATAGAATTGTCCTTTAATTATTGAAGAATATATATATATATATATATATATATATATATATATATATATATATATATATATATATATATATAGATAGATAGATAGATAGATAGATAGATATCAGCCTTCCCTGACGATCCGCTTAGGTGAAAACTTGGTAGGTTTGTCTGGCGCTCTAGGTTTAACTAACTAACTAACTAACTAACTAACTATATATATATATATATATATATATATATATATATATATATATATATATATATATAGATAGATAGATAGATAGATAGATATTATCAAGTTCGTAAGTAGAAATGCTAATCCAGGTACACACTTTTAATATAAAATATTAGAAAGGTTAGATCCATGAAGAGAGCTCAATGTATTGCATACAGAGCAATATGATATACATTCAGAAAACAAAAGCTTCTCGAAAGATCTGATAATAAATTTATTTCAGTAGAGAAGATTTTTATCCCTGCCTAATTCCGGTCTGATGAGGCAAGTATTAAAACTTAGCTGACGAAATAAATTTATTATCGGATATTTCGAAATGTATTAATTTTTTATCTTACATATATATATATATATATATATATATATATATATATATATATATATATATATATATATCAACACCATCACTTGATAAGACACCAAAAGTGTTGAAACAAAATGGCTCTTTTTGTAGTAATTTTATAACATATTTATGTTATAATTTTCGAATAAATAATTATTTATATATATATATATATATATATATATATATATATATATATCAACACCGTCACTTGATAAGACACCAGAAGTGTTAAAATAAAATCGCTTCTTTTGTAGTGATTTTATAACATATTTATGTTATAATTTTCAATTAAATAATTATATATATATAAATTTGTTTTGCTTAAACGTTATTTATGATGGATAATTATATTCGAGTAGATTTTCTTTCAGTTTAATTATTTTTTTCTTATTACATCTAGTGACCGGAATATTCTAGAAATCTAGTCAGATAATACGCGTCCTCCGGCAGGATTTTTCTGACAAGATTTCTCGAATATTCAGTCTGGTAGATGTAATTAGATGAAATAAATACTGTTTAATTAAATGAGCAGATCATCTACTGGAACATGAGTATCAATCTAAAATAAGGTTTAAGCAAAACAAATTAAAATATGTTGGATTTTATCCATATGCATCTATATTTAGGTTGCATATATCTTTATTCAATCCCATTTGGTTGAATAATCTAGACATATTAAGCATATTTATCTTATTTTAATTCTCTCACATTCATGGATAAAAGGTACCTTTCAAAAACCTTTAACCAATTAATTACTGACTACCTCCCAAGTAAATATTGTATAAACTCCACTAATGAATTTATACAAATTCTTCATCCTGTAAAACCAAACAACCAACGTTCATTGGACGTACAAAATTTATTTGCTCATGTCCCGGTCAAGGAAACGATTGGCATCATTATCCGTGATGCATAAAATCTCACTTCTCTCCCACACATCAATATCAAACCCAATATTTAAAAAAAACGTGTATTAGCATTCATCACTCAAGTACCTTTTCGTGACCCCCTAGGTAATATTTATACTCAACGGTATTGCGATGGGATCTCCTTTAAGCCCACTTTTTACTAATTATTTTAGCACACATTCAGAAAATAAAATACTTAATGATACTAATAATACCCCTATATATTTAAGATACATAGATGACATTTTCGTTTTAGCTAAAAATATTGATCAAATTACACAATTTATAAACAAATATGAAAGTCAATCCGTCCTCAAAATTACCTTAGAACTTAATATTAATAATAAAATTACATTCTTTGACGTATTTATTGATTCCAGCACAAATAAATTTATTATTTCTCGATATAAGAAACCCTCTAGAATTAACTCGTGTCTTCTTAATTATAATAGAGAATGCATCCAACGATATAAGTCAGTCGATATAGAAAAAAGTAATCCAAAGGACACAAATGAAATCTTCTTCCAAAACTGTTTTCTATAAAGAATTACATAACATTAAACAAAGAATTCTTAATAAAAGATTCCCTAATTCCGTCATTGATCAACAAATTTAAATCTATCTCAGTAAACTTAATATTACCTGTAACAAAATAGATAATATTAATAATAATAATCTACGTCAAAATAAATTTAACACTATTAGCTTATACTATTGTAACCAAATGCATAATAATTACAAACATGATACAACACTCAAAAACATAATACATAGAAATGTTAAGCCTATTAATAATAATAAAGAAGTTAAGTTCATCATATTTTATAAAACATTTAAAACAATTGACTTCATAATCTCCAATAACCACACAGCTAAATCCTCTACAAAAATCAATGTAGTATCAATTTGCATGCCGGTTCAGAGATTGCATCTCTGATACTAATAATAAACCCACTTCATATATTGGTTTTACTACTACCACACTCTCCCATAGACTTACCTGTCACCTTTCTGATCTTAGTTCTATTAAACAACATTTCTAAGACATAACCATGTACATGATATTAAACAGATATTAGTTGATAATACAATAATACTCACACATACAGACAGTAAAAAGAACCTTCAGAAATTGGAAGTCATCTACATTAAAACAAAGCAAACCATATTCTACAAAAGGAAATCTCAAACTAGTCACAACACATTACAATGCATCTAGTCATATGGTTCTGTTGTTAATATTTTGGTCTCTCACGTGGTATGACGTCATAGAACTGCATCTTGAACTTATGAACTGCATCTGCTATTCCGACTGTTATCATCACATAGAAATCTACAAAATGTCTGCATAACATTATTTTCGATGGTGAATATCTTTGTTAAAATGTCCGTATAACAAATCTGAAGATGGCTCATATGAGTCGAAAGCTTAGATCAAGGACCAGCTTAATAAAAAATATCCAAATGTTGGACAATTTTTGTCTTTATTTTCACCTTGAATTAAAGCAAACATTCGAAAATTAGAACGGCTCATGATCAGACATAATGGACATTCATTGTCTGTTATATTTAACAATATATGTTTAAATAATGATCCGCTGCCCCAATACACTATATATAAAGACAAAAATTCTCATGTAGCCAGACCCGGAAAAGAAACACCGGACGTCAGCCGGTAGAAGTTGTCAGTGAATTCCTTACCTTGGCAACATCATCTCGAATAATGTTACCTGCGAGAGAGAATTGACAACAGGATCAAAGTGGTCAATCCTGCGTACGGAACGCTGTCACACCTGACCTTAAACAATCTCAGCCTTACAAAAAAAAAAAAGAAGAAAAAAATGTTTTTCGGGCCGTGGCTTTTTCCACCCCTCTGTACGTTCTAATTGAAAAAAAAAAACGCTTACAAATTCTTGAAGCCGTCACAAAACCAAAAAGCAAACATAAATACAATAGGACTTAATACCGACAGAAACATCTTGAATATATTTAATAAATAATCCTACAAATAAAAATATCCACCCAATTTCTAATGAACTAATCCAACAACACCGCCTGAATCTCTCTCTCTCTCTCTCTCTCTCTCTCTCTCTATATATATATATATATATATATATATATATATATATATATATATATATATATATATATATATTATTTTACGATATTAAAAATCACTACATAAGGACAATTATGTTTCGACACCATAAATGTGTCTCCTTCGGCGATGAAAGATAATTTAATTTCAAAAGCAGAATACTTTTAAAACATAGGCTTGTGCGCTTTGCCGTGATTAACCAATCGAATGTGAGCTTTGCTAAATTCAAATTCACCGAAAAAATACATCATATAGGTCCAGACACGAAGTTGTCAACATATAAAACCTATGCAATTTCCTTATGGACAGATACAGCAACCATCGCCCGAAGAGATACATTTGTAGAGTTGAAACATGATTGTAATTGTGAAGCGATTTTTCACATGTTTTTATTTTAATATCCTAAAATAAATAATATATAACTCTACTCTGTAATGAGCACACTTTTAAATAAAATGTTACGGACAGGCGAATTATACTCCATTTGCTCTCATTTTACCTGGATATATATATATATATATATATATATATATATATATATATATATATATATATATATATATGTGTGTGTGTGTGTGTGTGTGTGTGTGTGTGTATCTGTCTTTTATTAAATGTGTATTACGTCTGTTAGTCTATGCATTCGCGAAAACTTAATAATGATCAGGCGATGGCTTATCCTACAGTTGTGGGACCAAGGTTCGAACACTGTAGCCAGTAGATCACATTTTCTAGAGTGCGCCTGCTGGTAGACGTAATACTCAATATTAAGAATGAAAATATATAAAAAAACGAGACATTTATTTCAGATACGAGCATCCACTAAAAATACGAGTCTATGGGTCGACTTAGAAAAGTGCAAGATGAAATGCGTCCAGGAAAATTGTCTGACACGTCGCAGAGAACCAACTTTCCTAGAAGCCGGCTTCGCAATGGATTCAATGTAATTCTTCCATTTCATGTCAGCGATCTCTTGTAATGTTCAAACCTGACAGTATAGGGTAGATACATTCTGGAGCAGTACAGAAACACGGCCATTTTTTCTTAGCACTTTTATCAATGGTATAAATATACGATTTTCATTAGGCCATGAATTGATATCTGAGTTAACAAATCTGGATTTGCCTTCCCTAGGTCGTAAACTATCTATGTTTTTCGAAGGGCATGCCAGAAAAGGGTGAATTCCGAACAGACATGTACGCCAGGTGAGAACTTAATGTGTCTACAGGTGATGAGAAATGAGATCGCTCGCGGGTTAGATGCATAAAAGCCATCGAAAATAAAAACTTTCCATCAAATAATATATCCGATGGGGTTTGTCTTCATCGATAAACAGTAAAAGCATGACGTTTTTTATTGGGCCTCACTTGCGAGAGACTACATCGCTATTGGAAAGAAGAAGAAGATGATGATGATGATGATGATGAAGAAGAAGAGAGGATGAGAGAAGAAGAAGAAGAAGAAGAAGAGAGAGGAGAAAGAGGAAGAAGAAGAAGAAGAAGAAGAAGAAGAAAAAGAAAAAGTAGTAGTAGAAGAAGAAGAAGAAGAAGAAGAAGAATGTTAATTACTGTTGTTCCCAGGTTTACCCTGACCTGGGCTGGTATCATCTATTTGAAACCCAGCTATGTATAAATAGTTTATCCCGAAGCTTGCTCAATTCATTACGAAAGTATAAAAATAACTTTTTTATAGTAAAAATGCGAGCAATACATTTGGGAAAAAATAATAGTAGCAATACATTTTGGGGAAAAATTATTAATAGGTTGATGCAAAAATAATGTCGTTTTCTCACATATGTTACTTTGTGAGAAAATGACATTATTTTTGCACCAACCTAATAGCAATATATTTGAAATATATATTACCAGCAGATATACTTTTTAAAACAAAATATTACCAGCAAGATATCTTTTGAAAAAAAAAATTACCGGTAATACATTTTGAAAAAATAATATATTACCATCAATACATATTTGAAAAAGAAAAAAGTATTACAAACAATACATTTTTGAAAAAATTATTACCAATAATTCAAGAGAAAAAAATATTACTAACGATGAATTTTTGAAAAAGAAAAAGTGTTACAAGCAATGCATTTTTAAAGAGAGAAAAATATTAACAAAATTCATTTTAAAAAAGAAAAAGTATTACAATATATTTTTGCAAAATAATATTACCAACAATGCATTTTAAAAATATGATTACCAGCAATTTAAAAAAAAAATATTTGAAAAAAATAATACATTCTTACGAACGCATCCTAAAAATCTTCTTAAATAACTCGTTGATGTCGATATGCAGTAAAACAAAATAAGCCAAACCAAACATGATCTGTGTTGCATATAGTGCATATATTTACATATATTTGCATTTATCATAATGGTATTTTGCAAAGGAATCGCTTTCAGTTTTCGAATTCTAAGTAAGAAATTAAAAATTTGTTTTGTGGCTGCATTTTGAGATACGTTCTTATCAGATCAAGATTGCTTAACTTTGGTAATTGTACGAGAAATAGTGTTTTAAGTGTGTGTGTGAGAGAGAGAGAGGGGAGAGAGAGGGAGAGAACATTCTTAAAAGTTCTCGGACGGACTTGAAGCTCTCAAATTTGGTTATATGCTAAGACTTTGGACAGGGTATGCCATATTTCGGTGTAAAAGTGCTCGCTATCAGAGATAGAACGTGTGTAAATACAGAATATAAAAGTGAAAATAAGGTCAACAGCTAGTGGTTGCATTCTGTTTTATGCTTGGATGCAATCTTCCGGACATATGCGTTGTGTTTTGGCTCGACTATGTATATATGCTGGTGAATTATGCATTAAGAGTAATAAGGTCTATTATATTATTCTAACAGGAGAGATTCCGGGAAATAGGGACAGAGGAAAGCAGCGCGTAACATAACGTCAGGAAGAAGCAGTTGAAATTTCTGGGGTATATAATGAGGAAAGAGGGCTTGGAAAAGCTGATACTCACAGGAGTGATTCAGGGAAATAGGGACAGAGGAAGGCAGCGCATAAGATAACATCAGAAAGGAGCAGTTGAAATTTCTGGGGTATATAATGAGGAAAGAGGGCTTGGAAAAGCTGATACTCACAGGAGTGATTCAGGGAAATAGGGACAGAGGAAGGCAGCGCGTAACATAACGTCAGATAGAATCAGCTGAAATTTCTGGGGCATATAATGAAGAAAGAGGGCATGGAAAATCTGATACTCATAGGAGTGATTCAGGGAAATAGGGACAGAGGAAGGCAGCGCATAACATAATGTCAGGAAGAAGCAGTTGAAATTTCTGGGGTATATAATGAAGAAAGAGGGCATGGAAAATTTGATACTCATAGGAGTGATTCAGGGAAATAGGGACAGAGGAAGGCAGCGCATAAAATAACATCAGGAAGAAGCAGTTGTAATTTCTGGGGTATATAATGAGGAAAGAGGGCTTGGAAAATCTGATACTCACAGGACAGATTCAGAGAAATAGTGATAGAGGAAAGCAGCGCGTAACATATTTAACATCTGGAGGAGGCAGTTGAAATTTCTGGATCACGTAATAAGAAAGGGGGACTTGGAAAATCTGATACTCACAGGACAGATTCAGGGAAAAAACGGCCAGAAGAAAGCACCGCGTAACTTACTTGATAAATAATGGATGGTAGAAAAAGGTTTAGAAGAAATAATAAAAAAAGAGAACTTATTAAGAGTTACAAATGACAGGAAAATGTGGAGGACCATGAATATCTAAGTCCTTAAGAGACACAACACATAAAATAAGTTCTACATAAACATAGCAGCAATGGCCAGAATTCCATTTTCCAAACGGTTACCCACTACGCCACCCACCACGCATAAAATTAGCATTAATTACAACACTTTTCATTCTTTCACAATGTCCAGATTATTTTTTTTTTAAACACAGGAACTGACACCGTTTCCGACACATTCGTCACGAATCTCATTTTTCTTGCAGCTATAAAAGAATTCATTGAACAATGAAAACGGATTCCTTTTCGCATTGGCTTGAGAAATGGAAAAAGATTATCAATTATTTTCTAGGACCTATTTTGGCTCGCATCAAGAACGGATGTTTCTGGCAATAAATATTTCATCCTATGGCGTTTTTATGATGTTCCACTGAATTATAAATAATTTTACTGAATGCAAAACCTTTTAGAGCTAGTTGCATTCTTACCCCAAACCTGACATACGTTTCAAAGCAAGAAAATGGCTGTGGATTTAATTGAAAAGATCAGCTTTTCCTGTTAAAATTGGCCCTCAGATTAGGTTGCAGTCACAACCCCCTTCCCCGCCAGCGGGGTTCGAATACCTGCATGCATCCATGAGTCATCCTTCCATTTTGATACGCACCGGTTCGGCTATAAGGCGACCATTTTTTAATCATTTTCTCTCCAAGCAAAGCAATAAAGCCACTAAGATGTAAGGGAATAATGAGTGTTAGAGAACATGAGAAAAAGAATGATTATAAATGATAGAAAACCTAAAAGAAAAGGAATTTGAAAGACAGAATATAACGATTGACATTGCATCTAAATTTTTGAAGATCCGTGTTGACTAGAAAGCAAGAAGCCAGAAGACAGTTTCACAACCGTTAAATGCGAGAGTTGCGAGAGAAGAAACTGTTCGGAGAGAATTTAAAGCTATCTTCAACTGATCCGAGATATTGCACTAATCAAATTTGCCATCCGATGAGATTTACGGGCAGCAATATCATCACGAATATTTTTAGTGTTATTTTAACGTTATCATACTGCTAAACTGACTTTACTCTGACACAAGAATGCTTCTATGCTGTATTATTACGGAAAACTTACTATTACTTCTTCAGGTGGTTGAAATATCGAACTGAACCCTTTATTTCGCTCACTGGGGTAGACTGTTCTAGTTCCACGTGCCGTGTTTTAATGGATGTCAGTTATCAGTTATCTCCTGTTAATTCCCCTCTCTAATTTCTCCACTGTCTTAACCGGATATTGAACTGACACTCTTTGGGACCTGTCACTGGATCCAACTAACGCCTTTATCCACTGTGCCATGTGTCCTTGAGGAAGAAGGCCGGAGCGTACAACGTCCGAAACGTTGTAATGAATATAGCGACAAAAATGAGGACAATAATCCGAATAATGTAAATAGTGTACATAATACCTCATCTCAGAAATATAGACAGATACTGAAGGGCCGAAACGTTGTGGTAAATATGGCGAGAAAGATGAGGACAATAGTCTGAATAATGTAAATAGTGTACATAATACCTAATCGTAGAAATATAGACAGATACTGAAGGACCAATGTCGTTCGTTTTTAATCTTGTTTAAAGTGAATACGTTTCGCTTCTTCTGCTTCAGTATAAACAGGGACCTACGTCTACCTTTACAACGTATAATTAAAGCGGACTAGCGTCTATATTTTGAATATACTGCTAACTTGGAACACTTTTTTAAAATCACTTTACCCAAACCAAGGCGATAAGGGCATCTAAAGGACCTTACTGAGAGTGAAAGAAAAAATGAAGACAATAAAATAACAGGATTCAAGAAGAGAGAAGACATGGATCTGTCTTTCGTTTAAAACAGCTTACATATCGCGTTGAAACACTGGTTCACGTACGACCACCGAAGTTAAGCAACGTCGACCCTTGTCAGCCTTGTCTTAGGTGAGTGACTGATTGGTATTATCGTGTGTTATAATCTTTGATGTTCTGCTGGTGTGATAAATAACAGTTTTGTATTGTAATTAGGAAAACCGAGTTCCAATTCAGGTTGAGTTCGATATATTCACTTAAGCGAAAATAAGTTTGTGAAAGCGATGTAATGCTATCCCCCCCTTAAATATGGATTAATTATTAGGATTGGTCTGAGTAAATCCTTATTATCTCCAAAACAATTCTTACAAGCTAACACAAACATTTTAAATAACCTGCAAAAGGACTGATTAGCGATAAATAAATTAAAAGATACAAACAATCAATCCGTTTGTTATTGACGTCGAAACCATTTCGAGATTTATTGTCTGTTTCTAGAGCTATTAACTTGTACTGTATAAATTCGATTTTGTTATCAATTTCTTGATTGATTTCTTCGAAACGTCATACAGCAATCGATCTCTGCTTTTCTTTTCCTTTCTTTTTCACAAGTCTCTTTTATATTAAATGCCCTGACGGTAAATCTTTATACACAATGAGAGTTATTTGCAAGGTTTCAAATGAGACGTTACGAAATTTGAACGGTTGACCTTCTCCGCTAACAGAAGTCATCATCCTGAGAAATTAGCAAACAAGTGTGATTTGGCATCTTTATCAAATTTGTAAATCTCTTTTATTGGCATTCTCCAAGCATGTATGTCTTGTGTTAAGTCACAAAAGTTCTTCAAAGATGAAATGTTATTGGAATGAAGGAATCTTATTGATAGCTCTTTTAATGTTTTTGTTCAATGTGCATAGTACGGTTGATCGTCGTCTATGGATATTATTCTTCCATTTGGTAATAATATGAAAACCATTTTCGTGAAATAAATCTGTTTGATGATTTAACACACGTCATCAGTGATGTGTTTAGCCGAGGTTCTTTAGGGGTTTCGTGTCTTTTAATATCATACTCAATACTGATCGGGTATCGACTTGTGTGCAATCCGTCAGCTACACATTTCCTCATTTGTAATCACACACTGCGACACTTCTTGACAATTTATAGTCCAATCACGAATAACTTCCGGTTCACCAGCAATCTACGCTTATCTATAATATTTACTGTTTGTCCCCAAAGCTATTAATTTGTGATATCTAACTCCGATATTAATATCAAGTCCTTTGATTTTGGTTTCTTGAAGACAACATACATGAATGTTTGAACAATCAATATCCCAAGCCAATAATTTTAGATTTACTTTGTTCATGAGTCTTCTAATATTTAATGCCATATTGGTAAATAATGTTTTTATGCAATTCGAGGTATTTAGAAGGTTTTAAATAAGTTGTCAAATTTTAAGGATCGATAACAGACATCTTGATCTTCTCCGCAAATAACTTCATATATCAATCAAATGACGCTGCTAGGTATATTTACCCTACCTCCCAACAAGGCTGGATGTAACACAAGGTCGTTTTAACATGGCGGCCATATATACACATATTAACTGCTTATTTTCAACAACAAAAATTGATTTTTGACCAGCTGCTTTCAACCACTGCCAAGCTATTATCGGTATTACATCGATCAAATCTCTTTACTGAGGAAAGTGCTGCCGCAGGGCTGGAACCCCCAGGGCTGAGCAACTTCTCCCATTTAAAATGTGGAGAATAATAGCTCCACTTAAAACACAGGGACGTTAAGCACGCCACCGCAAACCCTCATTGATTAATGGTTAACTCCTGAGCTAGGACGCTGATCATTTGAAACCAGGTTCTTTGGAAATAAATGCCCCAGGTGTTTAAGTAAACTACAATCTACAGTGCCAAAAGTCACCCTTGCATTATGTCTTGTCCTTCTGATAAGGACGATAAACTACATCCGGCATCAAGGCCTCCGGTCGAGAGGTTTAATGCGCGTGGAATGACCTCTTAATTACTGTTTTTTCCCCAGGTCCACCCTGACCCGGGCTTGTAGCACCCGAGAGAGTCCAAGTTATAGGCAAATAGTGAAACTCCCAATCAAGAGTCAAAACACTATAAAATTATAAAAATAGATTATGATAGTAAAAATACCAGCAATACATTATTGAAAAAAATATTACATTTAATTCTCATTAAAAAAATACTCTTTATAAAAATACGTCAATGAAACCTGTTCTACAACAAAATTTCTTATAAATAATGCATATTATATTCATACGAACCTATCCTAAAAATTAAACAACATAAGGGTTGATATACCGTAAAACGAAATAAACCGAAATCATTATGTCTAAAAAAGAAAAAACGTCTTTGTTTTTTTTTTAATTATTTTTCGGAAAAATTTCTAATCACCTTCTGACTACATTTTACATTGTTTTAATAAAATAACAATACCCCCACCCGCCTTCTTCCCGGGTCAGAAGCCGGGAAAATATTTGCCATTTGTGGTATCGCTTCTAATCTCTGAATGAATAGAGAAAACCAGAGAATTAAAAGTCTGATTTTATATTTAAAAAAAATAATAATAAAGCAGGTAAAAAGAATTCTAACACAAATTTTAACTGGTTTTTCATCCACATTAATCGAAACTATTTTCCTTGAAGTATTAGTTTTTTTTATTAAACAATATACAATAAAACAAAATGGAATTTTCTATAATTTTTTTAATCAAATTAACACCAGAAAATTAAGATAGTGAAAATGGAAAATTTTGCAGACTCTGCCTACCACCAGCATTTCGTTACAGGAAAAACGTCTCCGGAGATTAATTATCAAAAAAAAGAATTTATCTTTTCATTGCCATTTTCATCTTTCTCACATTCTTTTTTACTTCATTATATCTCAATGGTAATCAAATAACAAAGATGGTTCTCTGTGTCGCATCAGAAGTTTTTTTTTTTCTCACCTCATCCTTCAAATCTACAAATCAACCATTCGTCCTTGCATGGAATATTGCTGCCATATATGATCTGGTGATCTCGCTGTACACCTCGAGGTCCTCAACAGAATCTAGAGTCGGATATACAACGTGGGTGGTCCTGATCTGGCATCCCGTATGCAGTCGCTATTTCATAGACGAAACTTCCCTCGGTCTTTTCTACTAGTATTTTCATGACAACTGCTTTAACGAACCATTTTCACTGCTTCCCAAACTGCATGAATTTAAGCGTGCTACATCGCGGTCTCATCCTTTTACTGTCGAAAGGGCTAAATGTAGCAATCTCTTCTACTCCAACAGTTTCTTATTCCGCACTTCACGTCAATGGAACTCCCATCCTATCATTTGCTTCCCTGATTGCGATAATCTTCAAATATTCAAATGTAATGTCAATCGACATCTTCTGATGCCTTGACCGTGATCCCTGCCTTTTGCCAAATACTCTTTATTCTTTACTCTCACTCTCTGTAACCCCTTTTCATGCTAGTGGCTCCCCCACTTTGGGGTGATTTGCCTAAACAAAAATATACGACGCTGACGCATTAGACCATTGACGTGAAATATCTCTCCGAAAATCTAAGAATAGATTTTGAGGGTTTTTGCCTGAGAACAATACTAGTTAGAAAGAATACTAGAATACTAGAATAGAATACTAGTTAGTGATAATACTACTTAGTAAACTATTCTCATAAACCATGTCGCAGTGAGTTGGATCCGAAGTACCGTCTTATTGCGCCAAACGAAACAAATCCTTACAACTAATTTCATAATATCGTGAATAATCGATAACTGGAACAAGGAATGCGAGACATATATACAGAATAATAATTATTTTAGAAAGAACAATACAAAGTTAAAAGGCTGTATACCTATGTTTTATAGATTCTGCAGAAAACATTTGATAAATTATAAAACAAATCTTTGAACTGCTTCGCAACCTTGATATATTTAGTAATTATATTAGAATAATCCAGACACTATACTGGCAGAAAATCGTCTGCATGGGGATAAGAAATGATTAAAGCGAATACACAAAAGTAGCAAGAGGTGTAAGACAAGGACGTGTTTTCTCTCCGGACTTAGTCAACCTTCACACTGAAGCAATCTTGAGAGAAGCAGAAGTCCTACCAGGATTTATTATTTGCGACCCAAGCCTTACCAAAATTAGACATGCAAATGACACAGTAATGATCGCAAAGAAAGAATGGAAAATACAGGAACTTCTACATAAGATAGTAAAGGAAACCGTGAAGAAAGGATTAAACTTCTATTGTAAGAAAACAGAATGTATAGCTATCAGTAAAAGAAACAGTATGAGAAATTATAGATGCCAATAGTAATAAAGTAAAAAAAAAAAAACATTAAATATCTAGGAAGTGTTTTAAAAGAGGATGGAAACACCTAAAAGCGAAGGTGCATTTCTGTAACGAATTTCGGCTTCCAAAAAGCTAAGCAAAGTATTAAGAAACAGGAAAATTTCATTGGACACAAAGAAAAAAGTACTGAACTCTTATCTAATATTGGTGATCCTATCATAGACTCAGAT
>OZ010609.1:7722173-7799673 GCA_963932145.1 Acanthosepion lycidas | reverse complement strand
AAATAATGTAAATATTAATTGCATAAAAAATACATTCAATAACATCTTTTAGAATAAAATCCTTCCATTTGCCTTGATAAAGTCCATCAGAGGACGAAAGGCGTCGATTAAGATAGGATTTCCTTTCGTCTTTATTGATATATATATGTGCGATGTGTGTGTATGTGTGTGTGAGAGAGAGAGACATAGTGAGAGAGTGATAGAGAGAGTGTGTGTGTGTGTGAGAGAGAGAGAGAAAGTACGAGAGTATGTGTGTGTGTGTGTGTGAGAGAGAGAGAGAGAGAGAGAGAGAGAGTGTGTGTGTGTGTGTGTAATCGTTCCCCTTCCCGAATAAATAAAAGTTTAGACAGGGATTTCTTTTCTTGGTTCACAGCCAGTGAAAAAACGAGGAATATTCTGAATGTTAAATTATGTCTTTTTGAAGAGGGGTGTCCATGTGATTAAACACATCTGCGACCCACATATTTCGACATTATTGTGGAGATGATCAAAGCCATGGCAATAAAACATGAAAAAGGTTGTTCTGAGAATTTGTATCAAATTCTGTACCTAATTCCATATTGTTAGTTCTTCCGAGCAGTATACCCAGATAGGCATCTTTGTGGATTGTCTAGGAATCGGTTCTGAACTTTTCGACGCTTTCTATATCCGTGAATTCAGATACAAAATTATAAAGGTATAATAGGGAAAGAATAGGCCATAGAAATTAAATTCTAAGCAACAATTTTGCATCCTGAAAACGACCATCGTCTGCTATTCTACGACCGTTATTGTTACATAGCATTCTTCATCGTAACAGAATATCAACTTTGATGGTGAATATCTTTGTTTAAATGTCCACATAACACTTTGAAGATGGCTCATGTGAGCCGAAAGCTTAAATCAAGGTGCAGCTTAATAAAATAATATCCAATTGTTAGACAATTTTTGTCTTAATTTTCACCCGACTTTAAAGAAATATATACGGAGTTTAGAACGGCACATAGACCAATCATAATAGATATTCATTGTCAGGTATATTTAAAAGGATGCATACATACATACATACATACATACATACATATATATATATATATCTATATATATATATATATATATATATATATATATATATATATATATATATATATATATATATATATAAAAGTGAACATTGAAGTCAACACTTAGAGGTGACAGGCTGTTTCATGCTAAACGCATTGCTAAACGATTGCGTCTAGCATGAAACAGCCTGTCGCCTCTAAGTGTTGACTTCAATGTTCACTTTTACATTTACACACGCTCTATCTGATATTAAGCACCATAGCCCATAAATATAGCACACCTTCAGAGTATATTTTTTCATCTACATATATATATATATATATATATATATATATATATATATATATATATATATATATATAGGTAGATAGATAGATAGATAGATAGATACACCTAGTGAGCCAGACAAACCTACCTAGGTTTCATTTAAACGGATCGTCAGGGAAAGTATGGCTCTTTTTCGAAACGAGTCTAGTTATATATATATATATATATATATATATATATATATATATATATGAAGGTGGACATTGATGTCAACACACAGGCGACAGTTTGTTGCATACTAAACGAAATTTTCTGATGATTGCATTTTGCATAAATCCTGTGATTGTTGCCGCTAACTTTTATATTTACATACGCTCTATCCGTGATAGTGATCACGCTAACTCAAACATTTCTGTGATGTACGGTTTTAGAATTCACTGTTAAGATATAACATTATTTAATTGCAACTGCAATTTAATTGCAACTGCAAACAAGTACTTAACAAGAACAAAGAAGTAAAAAAAAGACCAAAGATAATTAACCATTTCAGTGAATACCTTGTTAGTAGCGCGGCTCGGCTTAACATCCGGTAAATCCTTAATCAAAACCCAAATCATCGACACACAATAATTCACACTAATTCGACTGCATAGTTCCACTCAATAGTGATTCAATAATCACAGTGTTCAGTAGGCTGACACCACTATTTATACACCTAGCGGAAATTCATAAGTTCAGAAAGTACGCTCGATCCTCGTTGTCGGTAGTTACTATTTTCTTCCCATATGATAAAATATATCCTTAAAATTATATCATAAAATTATTATTATTAAAAAAATTATTATTATTATTATTATTATTATTATTATTATTATTATTATTATTAAAATTATTATTATTATTATTATTTATATCATAAATTATATCATAAAATGCCTCATTCGGCCATCAATGACTATACATTTGATCCTACCCATAGATAAGTTAGGGTCAAGCCTGGGTAGGATGGTATAGAGGAACAAGATGTTGCCCATGCAACACCTTCCTTCCACTCTCCATATCGCTGATTGATCCAAAGGAACAACACGGCCATGACAGTCTGGCGCCAGTCCCGTAGCAGAAGCTGCCAGAACGAGGCTGAAATCTATGATAAACTGCTTTAGGGGCTCCAACGCCAATTTTTTTTTTATAGTATGTGTAGCGCCAGGGCTACATACAATTTTGAATTCACTGTTACTTTGTTCTAGACCCGTTGTCAACCACGGTTACAGAACCCATATATATATATATATATATATATATATATATATATATATATATATATATATATATATATATATATGTATGTATGTATGTATGTATGTATTTATTATGAAATGGACTATATCCGACAATTACTTTAATAATTATTTATATAGATACAAATATTTAAATAAATGTTCTGCTTATAATAAACAGTATTAACAACATTTACTGGTCTAACTTGCTAATCAGACGCTTCCTCTGTAGTTAAATGGTATAGCACGTCACGCTTTGGCAGCTCCGTGTAGGATACAGGTTCAATTCCTTTCGGAGGGCACATATTTTCTTTGAGATTTCTCGGATATCCAGGTCGGTAAATCTCAATACTGTTTATTATAAAGAGACCATTTACTTAAATATTTGTAACTATAAAAAATAACGTATAGATTACACACACACGCACCCATATATATATATATATATATATATATATATATATATATATATATATATATATATATATATATATATATATATATATATATATATATATATATATATATATATATATATAATGATACACATGACATTTTATATATATAGATATTTGCATTATTTATCTATACATAAAAATGCCGCAAGAAGGCGGGGTCCATCGATAAACCACATTTTTTTCGTAAGATATTCACAAATATAATAGATATTCTCTGAGATTACTTCTTTTTATTCAAGAAGTAAATATCACTTTTACATCTTTTCTTTATCTTAAGAAGACTTATTAATGTCGACACAATTTTAAAACCGATACAGATAACACTATGTTGATTCTTTTTAGAAGAACAAAAAAAGACAGATTCTCCTGGACAAGATATTAAAGAAAAGGGAGATGAAAGGACGTCAGAAGACAGAATATTGTTTGTAAAAGAAAATGCACAAGATTTGTATTATGAATTTAAGTTATCAAAAACAAGAATGGACAGGTGTTTAAATATCTATGAAGTGTTTTAACAGGGGATAAGAGATATGACATCGAAATTCAAACACGTAATGGCATAAGAGAAAATGCATTCAAAAAGCTAAGCAAAGTATTAAGAAAGAGAAAAATTTCGTTAGAAACAAAGAAAACACTACCAAAACGCCATGTAATAACACACCTCGAATATGGCAGTGAATTCTGGACGATTTTCTCACAGATGAAGAGAAAACCTGAAGCAACAGATGTAAAAAGACTAAAAAATATAATTCCAGATAATTTATTGTTAAAATAGATATAATACGGAAACTTTTGCAATCCTTGATCACTTTTGAAAAATAAATGAAACAGTGACTAAGCTACATTGTATAAGTTATAAATTCAAATTATCAAAAAAAAAAAAAAAAATACGAATGTCTCGCGAACTCAATTCGATCGTTTTTTTTCTGTTAATTTGAATTTATAACGAAAATTATTATCAAATTGATATTGATTTAAAATAAAACGAAATAGCGTGCACTTACCATACTAAGTACATACATCTTAACTAAATAAGGGAAATCAGGTTGCGTGACCGATAAGTATATAAAATTATGCTGTGCTTGATGTTTTAGAATAGATAATTAAATTCAATCCTCCAACAAACATTGCCAAGGAACATTACAGAAGTAAGTGTTGGTTTGGGCTGTCGCTTACTGCATCGATATTTTTTCTGTCGATTAAGAATAAAAAAAAAACCCGAAAACATATAAATTATAGAGCATCATTAAATTATTAAGCCGTTATTTCTGAAAAATTGCCTAGCATGTTTGATAAAATCAAGATACGTTGCCAGAGAGTTTGGAATAAAGTAATTTGAAGATGTCATTCACTTAAAATCGTTTAAACCGATATATTCTTCGGGCTTATACGACTGATTTCACCCCAAGCAAGGAAATAAAGCCACTAAAATGCAATGGTGTTGCTGAGTGTTAGAGAATATGAGATAAACTACTAGTAATGAGAGTGGACAATAAAAGAACTAGAATTAAGAAGACAGAAGATAACGATTGACATTGCATTTAAATTTTTGAAGATCAAATGCAATAAAGCCACTAGGATGCAAGGCTTTACTGAGTGTTAGAGAATATGAGAAAAACTACTATTAATGAGAGAGGACAATAAAAGAACTAGAATTAAGAAGACAGAAGATAACGATTGACATTGCATTTAAATTTTTGAAGATCAATGGCAATAAAGCCACTAGGATTCAAGAGGGTACTGAGTGTTAGAGAATATGAGAAAAACCTACTATTAATGAGAGAGGACAATAAAAGAACTGTAATTCAAAATACAGGAAATGGCGACTGATATTGAACTGAAAGTTTTAAAGATTGACTGGAAATCAAGAATCTGGAAGACAGTTCCACAAGCAAGAAGAAATTGCTAGAATAGAAATTACGGTTCAATTTAGTGATTTCATCTGTAAAATGATGAGACCTAGCCGCATCAATTCATAAAGTCTAGCTACCATAGAGGAAATTTCATCAGAACAATTACCATGAAAATATTTATAGAAAAGGTGCAGAGAAGCTACGTCATGGTAGATGGAATGCGACTGAAGCCGAGATGCCAGGTCAGGACGAATATCATTGCACATTCTTCTTTATATGTAGCCGGAGAAATAAAACAGATATAGCAGAAATATTCAAAGCAACGATGAATAGTAGATTTATAAATATGAAATAAATTAATTTTATTAAATCATTCATTTTATAAACCGTTATATTAATACTTGCTGTTTTTTTTTTTTAATCCGACACTTTAGGAGATATGTTATTCGGCTCTGTAGGGATATATTTTGTTCTGATTTGAAAGATTTTAAAACTTACATTTTTTTATACTGTTATCGATATCTATGTTCGTTTTCGGATATCACTGTCATAGATATTTTGTTTGGTTATACAATATTGTCTAAAGGTGTGTGAAAAACATTTGCTTTCATCACCATATTTTTGGATTATTATTGCAATATTCTGAATATCATGTGACAATTTCAGCAGTGGTTTGTACATGATAATGATAACATGGGCTAGTTTTATGCTAGATTTTAAAATGTGGGAAAACATACAGTTCAAACTAGATTCATAGACTGATTTGGTTTTTTTTAAAGGTTTATATACCATTTGCAAGTTATTTAACCCCGGGAATTAAATTTTAGACCGATATTTTTGAAAAAGATAACAATCATTTACTAATATAGGTCATACTAATTAACCCATAGTTGGGGAGAAGAGGTGGATTCATACCTTTTCCATTGGTATTTGCGCGTATGTAAATATAAAGAACCTGACTGGAATTGGGACTCGGCGCTGCGATTACCCACTGCTACTTGTTATTTTTTCCACCATTCGAACATCCAACCTTTCAGCACCTCGTATTCAAAAGCGGGCAGCCATTTATGTACTTATCAGGATCGATGCTCCTAAACTTCGGTGATCTTAGGGGAATCGATTTTTCAAAGTGATATGGCTGTAAGCATGTTTAAACTAGAAACTAATGGTCGTCTGCTATCACTTAAAATAATGTAATAAAGCTATAATCGTTTACTAATAAAAATCAAGTATTTTGTCCCTTGTACTCTCTGAAGATTGAGAGACAATCGCATAACTATCTAAGTGTTCACAGGAAACGAAAATCGCAGAAAGGTAGTAATATACAGGTATATCGAAAATACTTTTACAAAATTTGCGTGGGTTACTGACACCAAATCAACGTAAAGAGTGATGTTGGATAACTCGGCTTTCTATGGACTGAAACCACAAAGTGATAGTCCTGCAGGCTGACATCCATTACGATATCTTGCAGCTCACGATATGAATGTCCCGCCTTTGTTAAATGCAACACTTCTCAGTTAACTCACTACTATATACATTAAACGTTGAAGACAGACTAGCCACAAATATACACGAATGGCAAATGTAAAATAGTCTACATGAGAACAAAGCAGCATTTACCATAAACATTCTTTAAACTTAAATGAATGTTTTGCTCACACATGTTTATACGGATATTTGTCCTTATTTTGGCGTGAGGAACCAGCACTCATAGTTTGTAAAAGTATATTTGATACACCCTGTATGTATATGGAAAGTGTTACAGAGTAAGAGAAGCAGTTTTTGAGGAGATGTAGAGATGTAAGATAAACCTGGACTTCAACTGGGTAAGATTGTAGTGATCGGGAAAGTATCCTCTTGGGAGTCAGTTCTTCATAGCAGTGATTCACGGGAAGAAGCTACTCGAGTGGAACTTACTTCTCACCAACGATATACGTAGGTTATGCGGGTGAATCACTATAATATGCGTAGCATGGCGGTTCTCAGCTGTGACTGTTAGAACTAAGGAATGTAGTTCATCTAAGAACGTTCGTTTGAATAGGGATAGAGCAGTGAGAGACTCGTAAAGTCTCCTCTATGAGAGAGGATGTAGGATGAAATAATTTGTCACCCAAAGAACGCGGAGAGGCGTTTGGACACTCTCTAGTCTGGAATGTCAATCTGGGTATCTCCTGCCCAAATATGACATCCGTACTTCATTTTAATCCTGATTTGGTTTTCGTTAAGTTAGAGGATAACTTTTAATTTATTTTTTTAATGTTTATATTATTTTTAGAAAAATAAAATTTTAAGAATGGAAGATCATTAAGAAAATTACAAAAAAAAAGAAAACATGGCCCAGTGGATAAAAGCGTTGGTTAAATCCAATGACTTGACCCAACGAGCTGTGAGTTCAATACCTGGTTACAGGTGAGGTGAACAAAAAATTGAAGAGTTAAAAGGGAGATAAGTGTACCTGCGGCAACTAGAAGGGGCATGACACGTGGACGAAATAAAGGGTTCAGTTCGGCACATGGTGTATATGGCCACAACAGTGAGGATAACAGTCCGAACAATGTAATTAGTGCAATTATTTAGAAGACCTTATCTCAGATTTAGACAAAATGCGTTAATGAGGATTTGATTAAACGCGAGCGTGAAGGGGAACTCCAAACTATGATTACTAGATAACAGACTTGATAGGAAACTATTATATTCTTTATGTTATATCATTCTAGTAGTATTACGCTTACGAAAACAATGCTACCCCTTGCCGTTTTTGCTGCATTAAGTTAACAAACGGAGTAACAACAAATCAAATGTTTATAATATAAAACAGAGTTACTCAACTGGTTATAGGTGGAACACAGGTGGGTCACACATAGCATTTCTATGTGGTCCACAGAGAATTCGTACCCATCAAAAAATTGTAGCCATTTCACAATAATGTATCTAAATTATTCATAATTTGAAAAAAAATAAACCAAATATATATTTTGTTTAATTACACACATGTAACTGGTTTGTAGACCTCGAAAATTATGAGCGAGATGATGAAAATATTGTGTTGGCTGAAATGCAGCTAGACATGAAAGAGGATGCAAAACTGAGAAGAAGAGTTGATAAAGAAGGTGTCTTTGCCTGCATATCGATAAAAGACTCACCCCCAAATAATTTTCAACATGTTGAAGCAAGCATCATTTCATTCCCCACCACATGGAGGGTGGAATCTGGATTTTCGGTTGTTGAGGGTGATTTCAATAGGAAAAGAAATAAATTAGGTCTTAACAGCAGAGGAACAATCAGACTAAGACTGAATGACACCATCAAAATTGATTCTGATATCTTGTGTGAGAAAAACCAAGATCAAGGTAGTCACTAGCTGAATGAACTAAGACTGAATGACATCATCAAAATTGATTATGATATCCTGTGTTTATACTTGTTTACTAAAATAAATTTTAAACTGTATATAGACTACATTGTCTTTTCATTGAGTATTTTAGTTTGAGAAATGAACAGACTAAAAGTAAAATTAAGAGAGGCTCATTTGAATTTTTTGAAGACAAAAGTGATTCATAGGTTGAAAAAGGTTGAGAAGTATTGATATAAATGATTGTGTAAAATTTACAATTTTATTAAATCAAAATTTTATCTTAATGGTATTACGCTGATTAAAATAATGTTACGCCTTGCCATTTTTGTTGTATTAGGTTAACAAACGTAGCAACAACAAAATCAAATGATTGTGTAAAAGTTCAGAATTTTATTAAATCAAAATTGTTTCTATCAGATAAAAATGAGAAAAAATTTAAAATAATTTCTGCTTATTACTTTTTACTATTTATTTAGTATTTATTACTTATTTATATTTCTAGTTTTTAATATTGGATTTAATTTGTTTATTTATTGTCCTGTTTCGTCGGACATTGGAAATTAGAAATCTATGGTTCAATGTTAAAAAAATAAATTGAATTCAAATACAATTATTTTAATGGCCGCCTTTATGCAATAAAAATAAATGAATAAACTGGAATAATTACATTTCTTCAGGGAAAATTCTGAGAGGCTTTAATTAATTTTTTTTTTATTATTATTATTTAGCAAATAAATAAAAATCTAATGTATACGGGCTTTCCTTGGAGATATTCTAGATTCGATTCTAGCTCACAGCAAGAAAGCGAATATTACGATGAAATAACGCAATTTCTTTCCCCAGTGCATAGGAAATGTATTTTTAAAATGTAGTCTGCTACATATGCAATATTATGGAGATGCAGAAAGAAAAAAGAAAATTAAAAACTACACCTCGGATAACTGAAAATAATTCGTTGTTATTTCTTAGCTTATCGTCATCAGAGCTTTCAGTGAGTCGTTCTCGACTCAAGAACAGTTTACTTCGAAACAGTTTGCTGCTGATAACTCAGTTTGGTGGTTGATGAAGGGTGAGATATCTGTAGACTGCATCGATTAATTTTTTTCTTCCATGGAAATATTTCTCCAGAGCTTGAAATAATGTTAGGTAATTCGGGGAAAAAAAAAAAATAACCGATTTTAGAAATAAACCATTTGTGTTCCATTAGGTTGGTGCAAAAATAATATCGTTTTTTTGACGTTAAAAAAAATACGTCAAAAAACGATATTATTTTTGCACCAAACTAATAATATATTATTATAATAGTTTCAACAGATATATTTCTTTTATTACATAACCATTAAAATATCCTCTTTGTTAATTTGATATCATTCACCTTCGGAGAACTGCTCTCAAATACGTAATTTACCTTGTATATACGTTGGAAAATAGTATTACGTCGGTCGGGATATAATGCCTGATTTTAGAAATAAGCCATTTAATTGCCTCCCAATATATTAATTTTATCTCAATCTTTTTTTTCAGAAAATTGATCTCAATTATGTGGCGCACCTTCGTCATGAACCTGAAATACTGTCCAATTTTAGATAACACCTTTTAATTGCGTTCTAAAATATTTATTATAATAGTTGCCAAAAATATATTACTAATGATTACTGATGTCTATTAATTTTATATCAATATAAATTAAATTTGTCTCAAATACGTGATGTAACCTGTGTATAAACTATTACGCCAGAGGTTCCTAACCTTTTGATCATTCCAGACCCCCAATGAATTGTCCAATATGGTCCCATATCCCCTTCACTTGACTGTTGAAATAATTATCACCAATCCTATTATTTGCCAGTATGTCTTCAAAAATATTTCAATCGCTTGAATTTACTGTACTTTAGATATGGTTTGCTAGGAATAGAACATGAAAAATAAAACATAAGTATTGATAACTTTATTTTATTTTATTTTTTTTACTGAAAGCAAAATAAAGTTTTAATTCAGTTTTATTACACAAGAAAAAGGAAGAAAACATCAATGTGCAAGGTTTTTAGTATCTCGATTAAATAAAACAAAATTTTACTAATCTAGTGAGATATTTGTCGTTGTTTTTGTTCAATGCATGGAATCCTGGTACAGTTACTAACGAAGCTACTCGCATGTCATCTGACACATCAAGTCGATTTCTCCATTTTGATTTCAGATTTAATAATTTAGAGAATTCTGTTTCACAATGATACGTAATTGTGAAGGGAACCAAAACATGCATTGCCCTAATTGCCAAATTTGGGTAAGCAGAGATTTGTACACACCAAATCTGCTTGACATCCATCCCAGCCTTTTTGAAACCGACTTTTCTTGGGTCCTCTTGGGATTCAATGAAATCATCCTTTGATAAATCGTTATCAATCATTCACGATATATCAAATGAGAAAGGGTTTTGTATCCAAATCGAATACATGCTAAGATCATCAATATCAGACGACATTTTGCACAAAATCTGTGAAAAGAAAAATGAAAAACTGTCAAACACAATCCGGTGGTGGGAGACTACCGGTACACAGAAATCGAGTCCCTTACCCCTAGCATTTGGTTCCCATACCTACAAGGGTTATGGATACCGCCGGTTAAGTACCCCTGTATTAGGTTGTGCGGAAAATAATGTGCGATTTTAGAATAAATCTCTTGTCATAATAGTTTCACAAAAATTCATTACTCATTTATAATAAATAATGTGCCCTTTTTTAATTTCATATCATTCTATTTCAGAACATTGTTCTCAATTAGGTGACACATCTTCTCTATACACCGGAAAATAGAATTAGCTTATTCGGAACTTAATTTCCGATTTTAGAATGAACCTTTTAATTGTGTTCTATTATAATGGTGGCACAAAAAATATATATTCCTAATGATTAATATATTCTCATTGTTTATTTTATATTATTATCTTTCAGAATTGGACTTAAATCATTATATACGCTTCATCTTGAACATGCAAAAAAGAATAGCTGCGTTTACTTTTTTGCGTGAATTCAAACCACTTTATAATACTTCTAAAACTACTGCCAACATTAACAGAGTAAGGGGTGAATGATCCACTTATAACCGGACAGGACGGGTGTGGCCATTTCTTTTTAATTAAGTCCCGCAGTGGGGCTAAGAGTCTTGAAAATAAAGTTAGCAGAGAGCGTCCATTTGGAATTGATGGCCAACATATGAACACACTAATCAATTAAAATCCAGTGTCAGAGAGAAAAAAAAATTAGGTATCAGTATTTCAACAATTTTGGGCCATTTTCTGAAAACTAGGAAGGGAAAGAAACTCAATAAATGAATTCGATATGAACGCAGTGACTTTGGATGCTGTATCTGTGAAATTCGATTCATCCATTTGAAAGCCAGCTTACAAAATCCACAAAGGCAAACAGACACTACCAATAACACTTGTGGCAAACATTACACAAAATTCATAATACTGCCCTCCAACACTCTTTCTATTAATCTCGTAAGCAAATGAGCTATCCCTAATACTAGAAAGGTTAACACAACCTCAAAGACAATTGGAGATATAATTAGGAAGAAAAATAAGTCCATCACCAATTCAAAAGCCAGAACTCATCAATAGTGACATTTGATATTAAATGCATCCCTTATGAGACTCGCAAACGATCGGTTCAATTGGCTTGACATTGACATAACCCTCAGACAATTACCAAAAATCGAAATTAAATCAACTGAAGATTATGTTGACTGTTTGGTGGACACTTAAATACCAGCGTACTGCTAATATTGAGTTTATTTTTATTCAACAAAAATTTGAAATATTGTGTATCTTTCGAGAATACGACAAAAGAAACAAAATGAACAAATCCAACTAGCAAAATGGCGATGATCTATTCATTTGACGAAGGCTTTTTCCAAAGGTTCAACTCGTTCGAAAGCGAAATTTCTACAAAAAAGCAATAAATCAGAGCGCAATATAATTGATCATTCACGATAAAAGAACACTTGTACATAATATACGATTATCAAATTTTTGTAAATATTTTATTGAAACATTATTGCCAGCATTATTTGTGGTATAAAAAAATGCGAAATTATTCAATTCTTTTGAGTGATATGATTCAAATCACACTGCGAATAGGAGAAAACTACATTATGTGCTGTGACCCTTCAGGACGTTGGCGATCATGGCTCTCCACAATTTCCTTTCCTTTTTAGCTCTTAATAATTTTTTTTTCAAATCTCTCCTAAACATTCATCTTCCATCCATTTACTCAAGCTCATTCTTCTGGGTGCCGTGTACCTTCAGAAAGTTGGCGATCATGGCTCTCCACAATTTCCTGTCCTTTGGAGTTCTTAATATATTTTGTCTTTTTCTTATCTCTCCTAAACCTTGTTCTGCCATCCATTTACCAAAGCTCTCCTTCTTCTCCTTCTCCTCTTTTCTTCTTTTTCTCCTTCTTCTTTTTTCTTCTATGTTCAGTCAGATGACGGCGATCGTGGCTCTCCACAGTTTCCTGTACTTTGGAGTTCTTAATATATTTTGTCTTTTTCTTATCTCTCCTAAACCTTGTTCCATCATCCATTTACTCAAGGTCATTCTTCTTCTATGTGCTTTGTCTCTTCAGGATATTGGAGAACATGGCTCTCCACAATGTCCTGTCTTTTGAAGCTTTTAATAATTTTTGTCTTGTTCTTTTCTCTCCTAAAACTTGTTTTGCCATCCATTTAATCAAGTTTATTCCTCTTCTATGTACCATGTGTATTCAGGGCGTTGGCGATCATGGTCTGCCACAATTTCCTTTCCTTTTCAGCATATAATAAATGTTGTCTTTTTGTTTTCACTACTAAACCGTTTTCCGCCATCTATTTACTCAACCTTATAATTCTTCTGTGTGACGTGTCCATTCAGGACGTTGGCGATCATATCTCTCCACAATTTCCTGTCCTTTGTAGTTCTTAATAAATTTTCTTATCACTCTTAAGCATTGTTCCGTTATCCGTTTATACAAGCTCATTCTTCTTATCCTATGAGACGGACATTGGCAATGATAGCTCTCCAAAATTACCTGTTTTTTGTATCACTAAATCTTTGGTTGTCACTTCTTCTTCTTCTTGGATTGGATTGAAGTGTAGTATCTGTTCTTCTCATCTCTAATGCGAATGGTAATATTAGCCGTTCTCCTTATAATGAAACATTCGGCATTCATTGACCGAGCAGCCAGTGCTATTCTTTACGCTTTTCTTTTCTCGCTGGTCATCGGGCTGGGATCAAAGTGCAGTATCTGTTCTCTTCATCTCTAATGCGAATGGTAATATTAGCTGTTTCCTTATAATGAAACATTCGGCATTCATTGACTGAGCAGCCAGTACTACCATTCTTTGAAATTTACAAGATCTTTGTCTTAAAACATTCCCAAATCCAGTATGTCTCTCTTGCTAACCTTTTATTTGAACTCATGACATCTCAATTATGAAAAATATTTTCTCCTTTAACCTGGGAATCTTCAAGTGATTTTCTTTCTTTTATTTTCTACAATTCGTTCTTCTAGCCGAGCATCATTTCTCGAGGTTCAAAGAATTGTCGTCTTTGCTGTGACTTAAAGTCTTCATTCGTTCGAATCCATTTTTAATCCTTGATCGGAAGATGCAGTTGAATACAGATACCGCTTCAGATATTTTTGAACGTATTTGGCGCCAGTCGTGATAAACCTATGCATATCTCCATCTGACCAGGTTATTTAAAAACATGACTCAAGTTTGTTTGCGATTCTTTGGTTATGTAGCTATTTACGGTGTTGTGTGAATCTATTCCTTGCTTAGCGTGTTCCATTTTCAATTTCCTTATTATATATACTAAATTTATTATAACTGGTACTTACAACGGATTATAGTTTTGAACTATTAGTATTTATTAATTCCACGTTAGTAATTTTTATGAAAGATCCAGACTGAATTTAGATGAAGAGAGGCCCTAGGCTATTCTGCTTACGAGGTCCCTTAAAATCCTGCATTGTTACGAGTGCAGGAAAATGGAACACTATTAAATTTGAATATAGCCGAGGATGATGATGTGTATTTAAAATTAAAGTTTCTACGATGCATTAAGACAGCTTGTTTAAAAAAAGGTCTATGGCATTGTCAAAAGTATTATACACCTTGTCTGGAGGTCGCGAAAATTTTGAGGCCCTAAGCATCAGACTGCTAAGCCTATATCCGGTATTGGATAAACCTCTACTTCTGTTAAAGAGTGCTATTAGTAAAATAAAAATGATTTTTTTATTAATTGGCTATGGGCTTATTGATATCCTAAGTAAATACTGAAGAAGGATATAAATGCCGCTCGAAGTCTTTAGAATTGATCTGTGATATAAGTAAACTATTTACATTATTCGGACTACTGTCCTCATCTTTGTTGCCATATTCATTACAACGTTTCAGCCGCTGTACGTTCCGGCCTTTTTCAGGTGGTTGGAATGTCGAACTGAACCTTTAATTTCGCTCACTGAAGCAGACTGTTCTAGTTCCACGTACCATATTTAATGGATGTCATTTGCCAGTTATCTCCTGTTAATTCCTCTCTCCAAATTCTCTACTGCCTTAACCGGGTATTGAACTCACACTCTTCGGGTCTTGTCACTGGATCTAACTAAGGCCTTTATCCACTGTGCCATGTGTCTTTGAGACAGATATAAGTTAAATATCGCAAATGACACAATAAGGTTAGACTTTGATTCCCTCTACAAATTTAATACTGGTACCTCGTTTATTAGGTTTAGCTGCCATACGTTTATACCGATCAGTCGACCGGCATATTTTTATGCGTTTATTATTGGATAAGGGCAAAAATTCTTCGCAAGCCGGGGGTGACCGAATTCTCTCCCTAAGCTGTTCCACTTGTGAGGCCCCTCCAAATCCCAATTCTCACGACTACAGAAAAATGGAAGTGTGTTAAATTAAACAAGTTGAATAAAGCCGAGGATGATGAAGTGTGTTTAAAATTACTGAAGGCTTGTTTTGTTTAACAGTGCGTTATGACAGCATATGTAAGAGAGGTCTCTGACAGTGTCAAATGTATTATACACCTTGTCTGGAGGTCCCGTATAGTTTGAGGCCCTAAGCGTCAGACTACTATGCCGTTATCCGGTATTGGATTAACTTCATCTTTTAAAATGTGTTATTAGTAAAATGAAAATGAATTTTTCATTAATTGGCTATGGATTATTGATATCCTGAGTAATTACTGAAGAAGGCTATAAGTGTCGCTCGAAGTCTTTAGAATTGATCTGCAATATAAGTTAAATATCGCAAATGACATAATAAGGTTAGAATTAGATTCTCTCTACAACTTTTAATACTGGTGCCTCATTTATGAAGTTCTGCTGTCCTACGTTTATACCGATGAGTCGACCGCGATATTTTTTTATGCGTTTATTATTGGGTAAGGACAAAAATCCTTCGCGGGTAGGGAATTACTGAATAATCTCCTTAAGCTGTTCTACTTGTGAGGACCCTGCAAATCTCCATTCTCACGAGTTGAGGAAAAAAGAACATGGATAAATTAAACAAATTGTGTATAGCATAGGATGATGTCTGTTTAAAATTAATGGGTCTAAAATGCGTTATGACAGCATGTGTAAGAAGGCTTATGATAGCGTCAAAATTATTATGCCCCTTGGCTGGAAGCCTATAGATTTTAAGGCACAAGGCTGCTAAGGCTATGTAAATCCGGCACTGGATTCAGAGTAGAAGGTTTCACTGATTTAGTTCCAATTGCAGATCATAGTTTCTGTTTTAGAAACGTTAAAACTTGAGTTGTATTTCTCGAACAGTTTATCAAGGATGCTGGCTTTTTGTTCAAGGTTATTCAAATCCCAACTGGGAATGCCTACGTCATCATTATACCGCTCCCAACATGCAGTTATCACGTGTCCAGTGGATTCGGTAGAGAAAGCAAAACCTCTGTTTCGTATTCGAAGATTTCTTTGGGATATGCTATGAAATGCTTAAATGAGCCCGGCCCATCACTTCATAATTGTCAATGTACATATAACAAGGGATAACGGTTTATCGCCTTAATAAGACGTTACGTGTGCGATGTGCGATGGGTAAATTGTCGCCATTGTATATTTTTAATTTCGCGCCCTTATTTGATTCTTTTTGATTTTGTAAACTGCACTTTATAGTAGGGTCAGTTGGGTAACGTCTGTGAGAAAAAGAGCACCATGAAGCAATTCACTCCGCCAGAAATTTGGAAATGGCATGTTGTACTATTTGGCATTCGCACCGGAAGATCAAATACGAACGCAAGTCTCTCCACATATTATCATCATTTAACGCTAAAATAACGAGCTTAAAAATCCACAAAACCAGACACCACCAATAAGACTTCTGGCAAAAATTACACAAAATTCAAAACCCTGCCTTCCAACGCTCTTTCAATCAAACAAGCAAACAAATTAGACATTTCTGATACTAGAGCTGTTACCACCCCCTCAAAGAAGATCGGAGATATAATTAGGAAGATAAGTAAGTTCAGTACCAATTCAAAAACTGGAATTTAACAAATAAATTGTTTACAATGCAAAAATGTTTAGCGGTGTGTGTGTGGGGGGCAAGACATCACGTGATCTAATAGGCCGCATGTTCTAAGAAAATACTCTCAGTGTAAATTATATACTTTCTTACAATAATATAATTTCTACAGGGGACGCTCTAAACAAGGACAGCAACAAGAACATTCCTCGGGAGAGTAAATCCCTTTTCTTTGTTTATTTCTTGGATTGCTGAAAAAAAAGACACAGGTATGTCGAAAAATTCAGAATTTAAAATCTTTCTTTTCGGGCTTCATTTCGCTCAAGAGGTTAATATGTAATAAATATAGGTACCTCCACTTTTTCGCGGGAAAACAGCATAGCGTAATAAACAAATGCCACAAACTTACCGAAAATAAATTTTTATCGTCAAAACGCTTATGTTATTATTAAGATGAAAGACCAAAGTGTATTTTAATTATTTTTTGATATTTTTTAATATTTTTTAACACGTTCGAAATTTTGGTTAAATTTTTCTTTTTTTTACGTCATCGCGGTGCTGTAAAAATAACATTGTTTTTTTTTGCGCTTTTTTCCCGTTGAAAACCCATTGATTTGGAAATTCTTGTAAAATTAAAGTAATTGTCCGATTTTAATGAAATTTTCAGGACTTATTTCACCAATGAATGAAATTATTTTTGAAATATTTCTTTTTAGTAAATTTTAGTAAAAAATATTTTTTTTTTTAATATGTTACACCCCACTTACTTATTTTCCCGAAATTTTTTTCAATTCTTTTTATTTCCTTACAATTTTTTTTTGTTTAAAGTAAGAGTCATTGGAGATGGTAAATCACCTACTTTTTTTTTTCTAATTTGTTCCAACTTTTGTAAAATGAGCTTTGAATAGAAAAATAATGAATCCAATAAAACTATGATATTACTTAATTAGAAAAGCTTTTAATTGCTTTTGTAAATAAGTAATATTAAGGTCATTATTGCCTGAAGAAATAAATTTTTTCTGATGAATAATTAAATTTTACAAGAATTTTTTATTTGTTTTACATTTTGATTATAATAATTTATAATAGTTTAAAAATCGTGCAAAACTCTGTATTAGCTTATTTCCTTTTGATAATTAGTAATTAAGTAGAAACAAAATTTACGAGTTCAAAATTGCCAAGTTTAATAAATTTAGTGATTCCACTTTTTTTTCAAATAATTTTTTATGTTGTATTTTTCTACTTAATACATTCCTTATTTCCATGTACGGTACACTGAAATTGCCATTATTATAAAAAGAGTTTTGTCCCTTTATTCTAATAAATAGACATAACAGTAAAACTAAAAATAAAAGGGTTCACTCAGATTTCTAGTAATTTTCATTTATGGTCATCCGTCGTAAGCTGTCATCACTTGTCAATCAACACGTGGATCAAGTATCGGATCAAAATTACGGTACCAATCGTTAATAATTCGTTGTATATTTCTTTTTTATGCTATAATTAAGTAATATTTTTTTTAAATCAGATTAATTTAACATTAAATTTTCTAATTTTACTAAAATGACGTGTCAGAAATTTTTTTAAATATTTTTAAAATCGATAAATTTGTGTTTGTTTACAAATTTCTTAAAATTAAGAAAATGGCGGGTTTTTTGAAAATTTAAAAATTTAAAATTAAATTTGACATTCCAATGTATATAGTTTCTATCTGAAATATACCAGAATTGTTTACTTAATGGAAATAATAAATTTAATGATTCAACTTTCAAGTAAAACTAAAATGAAATATTCAAGCATATTTTTTCATTTTAAAAAATGCATTTTAAACTTAGGTATCGATAATTTATGCCGAAAAAGTGGAGGTACCTAAATAAATATCATCTATCCTATTACCAATATGTTTATCATTTTCTTAGCTTTTCATTACACAAATTTTATTAACCCGCCTATGAGATATATATATATATATATATATATATATATATATATATATATATATATATAGACAGTGTAACCCGGATATAAGAGAGTTGTCGGGACCGGAGAAGAAGTCTCTTATATCCGGGTTTCTCTTATATCCGGGTTTGGTCTATTTTATATACATTAACACATGCTCTAATTTGGGACCAGAGAAAATCTCTCTTATATCCGGCTTTCTCTTATACCCGGGTCTCTTATATCCGGGTTACACTGTGTGTGTATATATATATATATATATATATATATATATATATATATATATATATATATATAAATATGTAATGAAAAACAAACCACTTTAATGTACCATTACGATAATTTATTTCACCTAAATCCTTTTTTAAGGATTCAGGATCATCAGGTAAATCTTCCAACAACGAATTGAGAAAAAAATGGGATTAGAAATTGGTGGGTAGTGTAATTTTTGTAATTTAATAGAGGGGGTTGAGAGTGGTAGTTAACCAGACAATATAAAGTATAGGGAGGGGTTAATTTTATATCTCTCTTAAGTATGTTTTATATTGGAGTAGGAGGAGTGACAGAAAACTTGACCTCTTTAGATGGTTAATAAAACGGAAATGAATTGTAGAAAATGTATACAAGTAAGTCTTACGGTAAAGGGAGGGATAGGGGAGAGGGGGAAAGAGAGATGGAGTTGTTATAATTTTGTTTTAACAAAATTATGTAAAAGATAGTTTACAATGTTTGATAGAAAATTCGATGTCTGAAAAAAATTTTGTTATTAACTTAAATGTTTAATTTTTTAAGTAAATAGTTTCAGGACTAAATATAACTATTATTGTAATAAACATATTTATCTAGGACATAAAGAAATATTTAAAATCTTAATAGTTTATTCACCCGACTAATTGTATTTCCACAATATAAAAAAAAAAAAAAAAATATATATATATATATATATATAACATCTATTTTAATATTCAAAATTAATTTATGAATACAATTTATTTATTACATTGGTAAACCAAATTAAAGATTAGGTTTCATTATTTAATAGAATTTGAGGGTAATATTAATTTTCATATATTCATATATGCCTCACAAATGTATTCATGTGAATCCCTACATACATACGATCATTAACAAGTAAAAAAAAAAACAAAAAACAAAAAAAACATTTGAGATAATTTACACAAAAATTCATTTATCCTCGTACATAAACTATATATACATTTTACAATCTTTATTTATATTTCAAAATATATATAGATTTCACAGTTAAAATTTAATTTTATCAGTGTGATTTCGGAAGTGCTTCATTTTAAAGGAATTTAGCTAATATTATTACTATTATTAATAGTCAAAGAATGGTATATTTAAATTTAAATTATCAACTTAGAAATGAAACTCCCTTCAGAAGAAAACAAAATTTAAACTATAGAATATTACAAAAGAAGACCCAATATTTCCTTTAAAATCAATTCATGTACGTACGCACACATATACATACACACACATACACATATACATATATATATATATATATATATATATACCCATATACATACACACACACATATATACATCCACACATATATATACACATATACATACATATACAATTCATATATCCATATACAAATCTATATATCAAAAAATTAATCTAACCATTTAATCATCCGTATATATATATATATATATATATAGAGAGAGAGAGAGTGAGACATACTCATATACACATACACACCCTTAAATAGATATACATTCATATATAAGCACAAAACCCTACATACAAAACAAAATATAAAAAGAATACATATATATATATATATATATATATATATATATATATATATATATATACATACATATACATATACATATACATATGTACATTTACCAAATATAAATTCTAAGGTAATTACGTCTATATACATATATAGATTACAAGTAGTTTAAAACTATAAAAACACACATGTTTAAGTACATGTACACACACATATACTCGTACATACATATATAATATACATATACATACAAAACAAACATAAAAACATTTATACATATACATCCACACCTATGCAGCATACACGTTAAAAAAAAAAATATATTCAGTATTCAAACATGCTTCATATTAGTATATCTATACTCACACACGTGCATATCTATTTATACATATATATCCATACTACCATACATATGTGTCCACAATATAAATACATAGTTACCCTTATCTATAATGTTCACATATATATCTAAATAAGTTCACATAAAAAAAAAAATAAAAAATAAAAAAATAAAAATAAAAAAAATTGTAAGTTCCAACACATATATCAAAGATCACAGTGTCAGTATTTTCATATATTCATTTAAAACAATTTATATTTTCTATTTATATATCTACACATACTTTTTTAAAATGAGGTGATTTTTATGCCTACATTTACAAATCAACTCATCATGTCTGTTCAATAGTATGTCCGGATCCTTATGTTTTATAATTAGTATTTTTTCCATAATGCACAAATTGCATCGGTCTCTGAAATTAATCGGAGTTTTGGCTTTTGAGACGATTTTCCATTCTATTTGTGGGGTTAATTTGTTTTTCAATAACTCCCAATAGTGCTTTGAAAGTGCAGTTTGGTGTTTTTTTGATTCATTATAAAAGGATTGGCGATGGTTGTAAAATCGTTGTTTCCAACTTCCTGCAGAAATACCTATGTAGATCTTCTTATGTTCAGTATTTTCTTTGGGGAAAATCGTAGCTTCGTATACTATGTTTTTGGACAAACATACTCCTTCTACTGGACAGACATATACTTCCCTGCAGTTACAGTAGATTTGGTCTTTGGGCTTGTATTAGGATCTTTTTGAAGTTGATTATAAAATTCATTTAAGATTTTACTATTATGGGAGCTAATAATTTTTTCCATGTTGTTCATGCAGGAATAACTAATTTTTAAATTCATTCTATTGAACAACTTTTTTAATAGCTTATCTTTTTTAAAATGTTTATCTATAAGTTTAAGAAAATATTTTCCTATATTAATGTTCGACAGCTTACAGAAGGGTGGGTTGAACCATATAATTTTCCTATTTCTATTTCTAGATTTAGAAGACGTGTCGCTAGTAGATTTATCTATATAAGTGAGTGTTTGTTTGAATTTGCTTTTTAATAGGGCTTGATTGTATGTTAATTTATTTTGATCAAAGATGCTTTTACTAGAGGATAGTTTATTTATTCTAGTATTTACAGTGTTAGGGATCTGTTTCATAATTGCTATAGGGTGGTTTGAGTCGATATTTATGTATATGGGCGATTGGTTCTCCTTTTGGAAAGGTTTATAAGTGTTGTTTTCAAGATCAAATGTTACGTCTAGAAAATTTACTATTTTCAGGTTAGATGATATTTCTATTTTAAAACCTATATATTTGAAAGCCTTAATTATTTTCTTCTGGAGTTGGGATGTAAGACGTCCATTAGAGTTAGGTATAATAATGAGACCATCATCCCTGTAAAGCCCTACATTTTGGGGGTTAAGAAATCTGCTCAGAATATCTAAAATATACATCCGTATTAGGTCCGCTATTTGAGCAGAATCAAACGCTCCCATTGGGACATCGAAATTGTCACTGTTATTTTTAAACCAAGTAGTGTCGTTAAGTTTAAGTACAGATTTTCTGGAATCCATTATGATTTTAATTTCCTCGTCAGTGATTTCAGTATAGTTTCTAGCAAAATTTAGGCTATTTTCTAATAAATATTTAGAAATGGAGGGGTAAAAATCGATAATGTCTAATTGGATAAGCTTTATTTTTAGATTTTAGATTTTTGAACCTTTTAATGGTGTCAGATGAATCTTTCCAAAGGTTTAAGGGATAATTTTCTAATATAGATACTTTTATTCTTTTAAGAATGTTTCTAGAAATTAGTCCTAATTCTGATTTGGAGGGATTTATTAATCTGGACTGTATATTATTTTGAAAGTTAGGTTTATGGTCTTTAAAAAGTAGGTAGGCATCTTTTAAGTGAGTAGTGCCCATTCTATCAGCAATATTGTGTTTAAATGCAAATTTAGCGGTTTCTCTGTGTATGGAGGATAAGTGTTTGGAGTTATTATCATTTTTATAAGAGTTAGATACTTTGTTCAGAATCAGATGATTATATTCCGATGGATTAATCTTGTAAATGTTCTTATCAGCTCTGATCCATAGCTTCTTAGATTTTTTGATGTTATTGATGTCCTTTTTAAGATTGGATTGGAAAGAGTTGTATTTTTTTCTAAAATATATTATGTTTATTAGATTAATTAAGTCCTTTTCAAATGGTTCCAATAATTTATTGCAGGGAGGTGTATTTTGGGATTTTAAGTGAAAATTGTCATTAAGATTTGTAGGTTTATTTTGGGGATAAGAAGTATAGAATTTTTATTTTGGGGATAAGAAGTATAGAAGTAAGTTTTCCATCTCATCCGTTTGATGAGGTCAATAATTTTTTCCGTTAACAATATGGTGAAAGTTTCAACAGAAGGGTAAGGAATATTTTTGAGTGAGTAATCCGGTGTAAATTTTTCCATTTTGTGTTGGAAGTGGAGGTACTTATAGTAATCCGATGGGAGGTAATCTAAAGAGAGCTCAACTTATTTGATAAGGAGCTAATAGTTAAGTTGTAAGGAACTTGGTAAACCGAAATGGTAAATCCAAAGAGGATGAAATCCTGAGAGCTCAATGTTAGGACAGAGCTAATATGTAATGAAAAACAAACCACTTTAATGTACCATTACGATAATTTATTTCACCTAAATCCTTTTTTAAGGATTCAGGATCATCAGGTAAATCTTCCAACAACGAATTGAGAAAAAAATGGGATTAGAAATTGGTGGGTAGTGTAATTTTTGTAATTTAATAGAGGGGGTTGAGAGTGGTAGTTAACCAGACAATATAAAGTATAGGGAGGGGTTAATTTTATATCTCTCTTAAGTATGTTTTATATTGGAGTAGGAGGAGTGACAGAACCTTGACCTCTTTAGATGGTTAATAAAACGGAAATGAATTGTAGAAAATGTATACAAGTAAGTCTTACGGTAAAGGGAGGGATAGGGGAGAGGGGGAAAGAGAGATGGAGTTTTTATAATTTTGTTTTAACAAAATTATGTAAAAGATAGTTTACAATGTTTGATAGAAAATTCGATGTCTGAAAAAAATTTTGTTATTTTTTTTACTTGTTAATGATCGTATGTATGTAGGGATTCACATGAATACATTTGTGAGGCATATATGAATATATGAAAATTAATATTACCCTCAAATTCTATTAAATAATGAAACCTAATCTTTAATTTGGTTTACCAATGTAATAAATAAATTGCATTCATAAATTAATTTTGAATATTAAAATAGATGTTATATATATATATATATATATTTTTTTTTTTTTTTTTATATTGTGGAAATACAATTAGTCGGGTGAATAAACTATTAAGATTTTAAATATTTCTTTATGTCCTAGATAAATATGTTTATTACAATAATAGTTATATTTAGTCCTGAAACTATTTACTTAAAAAATTAAACATTTAAGTTAATAACAAAATTTTTTTCAGACATCGAATTTTCTATCAAACATTGTAAACTATCTTTTACATAATTTTGTTAAAACAAAATTATAACAACTCCATCTCTCTTTCTCCCTCCCCCTATCTCTCTCTTTACCGTAAGACTCACTTGTATACATTTTCTACAATTCATTTCCGTTTTATTAACCATCTAAAGAGGTCAAGTTTCTGTCACTCCTCCTACTCCAATATAAAACATACTTAAGATAGATATAAAATTAACCCCTCCCTATACTTTATATTGTCTGGTTAACTACCACTCTCAACCCCCTCTATTAAATTACAAAAATTACACTACCCACCAATTTCTAATCCCATTTTTTTTCTCAATTCGTTGTTGGAAGATTTACCTGATGATCCTGAATCCTTAAAAAAAGATTTAGGTGAAATAAATTATCGTAATGGTACATTAAAGTGGTTTGTTTTTCATTACATATTAGCTCTGTCCTAACATTGAGCTCTCAGGATTTCATCCTCTTTGGATTTACCAATTCGGTTTACCAAGTTCCTTACAACTTAACTATTTATATATATATATATATATATATATATATATATATATATATATATATATATATATATATATATGATATACACACGCACACGCATATATATATATATATATATATATGATATACACCTCCCATATATATATATATATATATATATATATATAAATGTCGAAGTAAATGACAGATATCATGTTACGGGTGTAAGCTCCGAGAAAAGAGAATACCTTCAAACAGAAAAGAAGTATCGGACAATTATGGTTTTTCAATATACATACATAATATACATATACATAATATTTAAAAACAAGGATGATAACATTCATCGAGTGATATGTAGGTTAATGCACATTTCAAATTTTGTTAACGAAGGGATTTCGCCATTTTATATCATTAACTTTACTAATATACATTTTGTATGAATGATTCATTGTAATATATATATATATATATATATATATATATATATATATATATATATATATATATATATATATATAATTAAACTTAAAGAGCCAGATAACCTACCAAGGTTTCACCTACGCGTATCGTCAGGTCAGTCTTCCCTGACGAACCGCTCAGGTGAAAACTTGGTAGGTTTGTCTGGCTCTTTAGGTTTAACTAATTCTGCTCTACTTACTGTATTGAGCATTTATTTAGTTGTTTTGCTTACTCGCATCGGGTTTTTTTTTCTTTGGACTTTGATGCTAGACGATTATTTTCGGATGACGTACATATTCTTTGTTCTTTCTTTTCTTGTACGTTTTTTCCCCCTTTGGTATTGGTTTGGTTATTTGCCGAAGCTTTTCCAGACGAGTATAATTTCTTATGTTCATTATAATATATATATATATATATATATATATATATATATATATATATATATATATATATATATATATATATATATATGAACCGTTGCACCCATGCAAAAAAAAGATCCTCTTAATTTTATATGAGGCTGGATAAAAATAGTTTTTTCAATTTCACCCACACTAAGACATTATTATTATTATTATTATTATTATTATTATTATTATTATTATTATTATAACGAACGTTCGATTGCTTATTTTATTTTATTTTTAAAAATATTATAGCGTTCATTAATAATGAAAAAAAAATAAAGCATCGCCATTTTTTCTGAATATTTCAAATTGGTACAGTGAAATTAATTCAATGTCATTGTATGAAATACTTTAGTCGAAATTTTGAACAGTTGTTTCAATGATACTGATTCTTGAAGAATTTCTGCTTCCAAGGAATTATAAAACTAGTTTCAATTTACCACTAAAAGAGTTCCCTTAAACATAGATGCAGACTAATGACTAATGTTAAAAATATCAGTTTACATTTTTTCATTTTCTGATAAAATCCTTCATTTTTCTTTTCAAAAATGCTGCATTTAGATATTTTCTCAAGTGGATTCTTTTTAATCAAAATTATTTCATCATCACTTTCATCAGTCATAACTGTTCATCCATATCTTTTGTCTCATGGAGTTTCACTATGGATGGCTGAACACATTTTTCGATTGACCACCGTCAACTCTCTTGCTGCATATTTTTTTTTAGATATAAATTAGATTTACAATTAAGTAGAATCCAATTCTTGAGCTTTCGCGTAAAAATATCAATTATTCAGTTTGTCTGAAAATAGGATGTGGAGAAATATATTTTATTTTATGGGGCCCGTTTTTTTGTTTTTTTATTCCCATGGTTTCTACAGATATTATATTGATGTGTGTATAATATTAAAAAAATAAATAAATCACGTATACACATTTGATAGATTCCACTTAACGCTTACAATTGATGTCACAATGATTTTTTTTTTTTTACAGAAACAAATATTTAAGTAAATGCTCTGTTTATAATAAACAGTATTAACATTTACCGGCCTTAATGTCTGAGAAATTTACATTGAAAACATTCGTACTCTGACAGGAATCAAACCTGATTCCCATACGGAACCGTCATCTAGCCTGGCGTGCTATAATGTGTGACCTCATTTATTTACATTTGCATACGCATCGAGCAGATATGAATGTACGTGAGAAAATCATGGAAAATTGTAGTTTAACAGTAGTAAAATCGATCTTGCTAACCAAAACACTGCTCTGTGGCGAAATTGGTGGAAGCACGTCAGGCTATATGACGGTTCCGTATAGGATACAGGTTCGATTACTGTCAGAGGACGCATATTTTCTATGACAATTTCTCGGACATTCAGGCCAGTAAATGTCGTTAATACTGTTTATTATAAACAGAGCATTGGCTTAAATAATTGTATCTATAAAAAAGAATGTATAGACATAAAAATGTCTTTATATATATATATATATATATATATATATATATATATATATATATATATACATGTTTCATTAAATAATATAGACAAGTGTTGTCTATTTATTTTATGTAAATCTTTTCATAACGTCTGATAAGCTGAATAACAATATCATTAAACGAATCACAATATTGATACATATTTTTTAATCCAATATAAGCTTTCGGCTTACATAAGCAATTATCAAAGATGACCGTTACAGTACAATATATTAACCAAGACAAAACAATGATGATAGTCTGTTTCTGTTTACATGGATGATTTCCAAGCATATGAGACGCTGGATGATTTACGTGCATATGAGACGCTGGAAGGAAAAATCGCACCGCAGCTCATGACGTCACGCACACACACGCACACACACACACACACACACACACACACATATATATATATATATATATATATATATATATATATATATATATATATATCATGTGTACTAAACAAGAATTCATCAAGGCAAGTGAGATCATGTGTCAGTTTTTCGTAAATTTATTTTTCATCTTTATGCTGATTTTATGAATAAACTAACATACAATCCCACTAAGCATTTGACATTAGAACTTAACACTCTGATTAGCCATTTAGGTCAAATTACACAGGCAGCAGTCAGGCTTTAGTCAGGGAAAAAGCCAAACCACCAACATTCTACAACAGTCCTAAACTACATAAGCTCGCAAAAGTAATTAAAGACACAGACATCAACCTCTTGACAGAGAACATTAACAGAAACCCAGGCAAGATGAGAACAGAATCTCTCAGGATTGAGCTGCCTGGCCGATCCATAGTTTTGGGAATCGTTAGCCTGACATAAAACATTTCAAGTTACGTTAACCAAATCCTCAAACCTCTTCTACCCGCAATTCCGAGCTATATCAAAGACACTAGCCCTTTCTAAAATATTTTTGAAAGATATCGATAGATTACCAAACAGTTCGCACAGTTTTGTATGACATCCTGTGCTTTAACATCCTCCACGAGGATCGAATTCTAGCCTGCATGATTTTTTTAAGAGCCAGAGACTTCAAGGAACATTCCTCACAAAATATCTCCAAAATTACACAATTCATACTCACAGACAACAATTGCCAGTTTAACGGTCAGCATTTTCTTCAAGCCAGAAGGACAGCGATGGGAAAGCTATTTATGGATGCTTTGAAACGAGAGATGTTTAGTTATCACATAGTAGCCCTACATTAACAGAGATACATTAGATAATATCTTCCTTATATGGAAAACACAGGAGATCAGTTTCCAAGATCTCAGCAATTTCGATCACAACATCAATGGAATATTCAACCACTTGTACTAGTATGTTTAAATAACAGCTACACCTACACTACACTATGCACCAAACCCAGAAATGGTCATTGGTACCTAAATTTCAATAGCTTTCACCCCAACAACCTAAACAAAAAAAATCAATAATCTACAGCCAATATTTACACATAAAACGTATCTATTCACAAAATGTGAAATGAATATATATATATATATATATATATATATATTTCAATTAAAAGGTGCAAATATAATTTATAAATTGTGACGTCGTCCCCTGGTGGCAGCGCCAACCGTGTCGTTCTATCCCAGTCTACCACGACACCAACTCTGACGTCCTACTTTGATTCCCACTCTGCCTATCCACGTTGTGAATTGATCTAGGCAGAGGAAATCAATCAGTCATCGGGGCCGTACTGCAAACCGAGTCCAACGGGGGTGATACCACAAAAATACGCATAAAAGGCAATAAAATGAAAACTCAAAAGTTCAAAGTATCAAAGAAAAAGGTAACAAACTTTTTGTCTAGTTGTTCGATACATAGGACTGCATCTATCTCCCGACCCGTTCTATGGATTGTGACACGTCGTTTTCCGCTAGGCAAGTTTTAACACTTCAAGTTGTCTGCTCTCTAAGAAATTGGTGTTTCGGTGGGTCTTTGGACGAAAGTCAAAAAAAAAACTTATTTCGGTGATCTGGATCTAAGTCGCTCTTCAAAATAATTGTTCTTGGTTTGAAGATAGGTCCGGAATGTGCGTGAATCCTGGTCAGCTATCTGCGAGGCTTGCCTCAACCGGACTGACTCTGGGAATTGCTGGGTCTCGACTCATTTCTGCTCGTTGTGGCTTCGTTTATATGGGGGGCGACCAAAACCGGGGTGAGTTTGTCGGCGCCGGGGGGTTCCTCGCTAATTCTAAATACATATCCACCTCTCTGGTTAGGAATTTCCACCTTTTTCCATTTTTGGGAACCTTTCCTCACTCCCACCTTCTCATCATACTTCAGAGGGACGTGAACTGCCCTCCCCACATCTTCGTGGCAACCTCTCTTACTCATCCTCCAGATGGGCGGCAACAGCCTCCCTCGTGCATCACGTGATCACCACTCGACCAATGATGTCTTAGTCGGGCGTGGACGAATCTGCGGTTTTGTTTCAGGAAGAAAAAAAATATCTTGCTTAAAAAAAAATTATCTCTTTTCTTTCCCTTTTCTTCCCCTTAATGGTTTATCATTTCTCCAGCCGCGAACGGGACAATATGACAATGGCGGTCATAACTCTTGTTCTACACGTGGTTTACGTCAGGTATTTTATCGCTAATTATCAGAATGTGTGGTCTTCTTGACACGGTCTCAAAAAAAAAACATCTCCAAAGTTCCAGTCAGTCTGTCGCCTCGAAGAAAGAAAGAAAACACATTCATTTCCTTCGGTACGAATTCCTGATAACATAATTTTATTATCGCAGGCCAAAGATGTTCCGTGGGTGGTTTTTAATTTTTCATATCTGTCCAAGTCCTTTTAGTTGTCTGTTTTTCGTCACTTATCGAAATAACATTTTCATTTGAATTTTTTTTCTTTGGCCAGCCGGTCTGTAGTTGATAATAAGATGTCTTCCCGTACCAATAGTTTGTTTTCATATCCTTAGATAACACAGCCGATGCCGAAACATATCTGATTTTTTACTTCTTTCCCTTTCTTTTTACTCAGAATTTCCCTGTCTTTCGCCATTTGTTACTTATCAAAATATCCTTTTATCCATTGTCTCTTAGCTGTTTGTGTGTTCTTGCTTATCACTCACGATTCGGTTCTTAGCCTCTCCTTTCCTTCTTTTCTTTCCTTTCCCTTTCTGCCTCGTTAAATGGTGCCACAAATTCATGATACAAAAAAAAAACAAAAAAAAAAAACAAATATAGAGGTTAATGATCAAATGCCGAGAATACATCGTCGCAAACAATATAAATAAGATACATCAACCCCGAACCTGTATATGAATGATATGATCCCCGTTTATAAATTCCAGTTGCATAAGGTCTTTTTAATTTTACAAGCTTTCGTCTGTTCCTACAGACATCATCAGGTATGGAAGTAGATTTTGTTCTTGTTTCATGTATCTTATGGGGTTGATATATCTTATTTATATTGTTTGCGACGATGTATTCTCGCCATTTAAATCATTAACCTCTATATTTGTTTTTAGTATGAATGATTATTGAATTTATATATATATATATATATATATATATATATATATATATATATATATATATATATATATGAAGAAATATAGTCTTAAGGTGTGCTATATTTATGCGATAAAGTGCTCAATATCAGAGATAGAGTGTTTGTAAATATAACAGGCCTGACGATTGCATATAGCATGAAACAGACTGTCGCCTCTAAGTGTTGACTTCTACGTTCACTTTTATATATATATATATATATATATATATATATATATATATATGATTGGTGTATACGGAATGAATTCCAATAACCAACAACTACTATTCTTAAAAGAGTGCCCAATAAAAAAGTGGAGCAGATATAATTATTTATTTAAAAAATTTATAACATAAATATGTTATAAAATCACTACAAAAATAGCCATTTTGTTTCAACACCCCCGGTGTCTTATCAAGTGATGATGTTGAATGTAAAATAAATGGTTTTAAAAGTTTCAAATTAATTAGCAATCCTTCGCAAGGGGAAAACGTTGTTACAAAAGCTAGATTGGCCAATCAAAATACAAGTATAGGAAAATTCAAAAAGCTTGACAACGAAGACATGTTATAATAGCTATTTAGATCTTTAAAATATGGGTAATATTAAAAAAGAATTTATTCTAACCAATAATATATATATATATATATATATATATATATATATATATATATATATATATATATATATGAAAACTATTTAGTTACATTCTCAATAGGAATTACGTACTTAAAACTATAAGAAAATCTATCACCAAGACTTCGAAACAAAATAGAAATACTCTTCTAACCTATAAAACAAAAATGAATAATTCCCGAATTCTCATGGTTTTCTTAATTTTAATTACAATATTCACAAGCTTTTCCATTCATCTATTTTATTTCTGGATGTAATGGTATGTCTAAACACCAACCACGTCTCCACGACACATTACACCAAACCTACAGATGGTCATTGTTAGTATCTGAATTTCAATAGCTGTCACCCCACCAACCTAAAAAAAAAAAAAAATCAATTATCGAGAGCCAATGACTACGCATAAAACGTATCTGTTCACAGAATAGGGATTATGAAATACATATATATCCCACTCCCTGTGGCTGAGTAATAGACATTTTAAAAACGTCCGTCCTCTCTGCCTGACGCTGAATATAAAGCAAATAAATGGCTGAATGTTAAGCATTGGTCTCAGATTGTTCTAATATACTGAAATGTATATAGTACATTCCCCTATACATATTGCCTTACGCCGATATCACATTAAAACACAGGTTCTCGTGCGATAACTGAAGTTAGGCAACGTCAACTCTGTTCAGTATATAGATAGGTGACGATATTCAGTCACCCCCCCACACACACATACGAGGATGTCATGTGGCACAAGGCCTTTTTGACGTGGGCATTCCGAGCCCATGGGCTCGGCCAAAAAATATGCCCATAGAACCCGTATAAACGGGTTCAGGGCCGGTCTACCTCCCCGAAGGAGACTCCGCCCTTCGGCGTAGCCTCCTTCGGGTTCCTCCCGTCCGTAGGAAGAGAGTTTAACCGAACAGTCGGTCAAAACTTGAACTTGAACTTGAATATATAGATAGGTGATTGTTTGGGAATTCTAGGAGCTGAAAGCTTAAATATGCGGTTGGTGTAATAAATAACAAGTCCGTGTTGGAAATCGGAGAAACAAGTTCTAATTCAGGTTGGGTTTATTTATTTGTTTCTGAAGACTCATAAACCTTTTCATGGTTATTAAAAGTGGTAAGAGTTTTATGGAGATTATAATGATTTACGCCATGCTGATTAATCCATAACTGGGGTGGGGAAGTGGTGGATTCATACCTTTCCCAAGGTTATTTGCGCGTCTGGCAATGTACGGGAACCAACTGGAATTAGAACTTTCTGAGTTCGAATTCCAAACCGTTATCAATTGTAGCACCGGCAAATCAACGATTACAGCACCCCAAGGGTCACCCATCTAGGTACTGACAAGGCTCGATGTTGCTTAACGTCTATGCTCGTACGAGAACCTGTATTTCAACGTGATTGTAACATTAGTGTTATATTAAAAGTAATATAATTCGGTAATAACTGTGTCCGTTATTTATCTTCTCTTAAGTAGAAGATAGGATAAAAATAATTAGGGATTCATCGGTAATTAAATAGTATAGTTAGAAAATAGGCAGAGGACAAAATGAGGACAATGCACATAAATCCAAAAGAGGGACGTTGCATAATTAACATTATTTGCAGCTTCACAAGCAAAATTGATAAAATGTTAATAATTGCGATAATTTATTTTTTCTTAAAATAAACTCTTTTTGATAATTACAAGGACGACATTTTTTATTCTCAGGTACAGAATATAAAACAGTATTTATAATAATAATAATAATAATGCCTTAAAGAAATGCAAAAAAATTGTACTCACAAGTAGAGCTTGTTACAGTTTTTTGTGTATATATATATATATAACTAGTGAGTTAGCTCAAATGACCTAACTCACTTTATAGTCCACCAATAGAAGGTTAACCAATCAGAAGACGTAGAACATTCAATCTGTCGTGTATAAAGGCGGCCATTTTGTTCACTCTACCCGAATGTCCAGTCCAGCTTGTCAGGCGAAGAGAAACAGAAGGACGAACTATGCTACTTTTATCGAAATATCCACTGCTAACCTGAACAACGCTTTCCTACTGTCTTCGAAATATTCACTGCTAACCTCTGGATTCTATATCCAAAGACGACCTTCATTATGAATAACAGAGCTCACATATTACGAAGAGATTTATTTTATGTAAAATATCTGTGTTCATAGGCTTATTTAGTTTACACAAATGATCAGTGGAAAATGTTATGAAGTCATTTTTTAAGCTTAGGTCCCTGGTTAGGACCCAGAAGGAAATGTTTATACAACAGAAATCCAAAGAAATGATAATAATAAATACCAGTCATAGTAGGTGCGCTTATAATGCTGTAAAAGGAACACAACACATTGATAAAAATCTATAGAAATCCCAGCTTTATAGAAATATAAAAAAAATATCACGATATGTACAGTTAACACACTAAAAAGAACAATGTCCATACAACGCTAGTGATATTATGGTAGTTAGAAAAACAAATTATGAAATGTAGTCATAACAAAACTCTTCTACCTGCTTAGGTTTTCCCGCAGACTTGGTAGGTCGTGTGACCATAGCAAAATTCGAAATATAATAATAATAATTTTTTTTTTTTTTTGTCAGTGGAAAGTATCATGATGCCATTTCTAACCTTAGATCCCTGGGCGGGACACGGAAAGAAATGTGTAAACGCCAGAAATCAAAAAAATGGAAATAATATAAATAATATTAAACGGTGTGCGATTTCCGAAAAGCAATTGTCGATATATGAAATGAGAGAGGCGAAGAATGTTTGTTATATTCGCTGTATTAGAGGAGCGGCTTCTTGCAGACACCATAAAGTTGATTTGATGAACAGTAATCGTCAAACAAGAAAAGCGACGAGAATACAAAAGAGAATACACAAGAAGAAAAGCATAAAAAAAAACTTAATCTGCGCGGCAAAAATACACATCAGAGTAAAAGACAACTATTTGTAAAAACAACATTTGTTCAAATGATATTTTATTTAATGTGGGCTGCTTCATTTGTATAAGAAATTAATTTTGTTTGTATTTCAAACTTACAACTTTCCAAAGAATACCATTATATAGACAAAGGAATTTTACCAACGAGAGACACGACATTCGTTCTTCAAAATGATTGTGATGGTCGAAAGTAAAATAATAACATAATATAAGCGTTGGACATTTTTTCAACACTTCCTGTTTGTTTCATCTTTTGTATTATAATTTTCGAATTGTCGAATAAATTGTTGAATATTCTGCTCGAATTTAGGGATAAATTGTCTGAGGTTCGTATTAAGTAATTTTTTGGTTCAAGTGTTTTGGGGCATCTCAGACATTTTCAGGAACTGACGTCTATGTGGGTGTTGAATATTGACTTTAAACACATTGTCTTTTTTTTTTTTTTTTTTTTTTTTTTTTTTTTTAAAGGCACTTTTCAGATTTTCTTGACAATCGACGCACTTTGTGACCGAGATGTTTAAAGCACGTCAGATCGAATAGAGGTTCAAATCCTGACGAGGGCACATACTTACTCTTTAATAAGATTTCTCGAATATTTAGGCCGGTAGACCAAAATAAATACATATATTTTTTAGTAAATAAACAAAGTATATACTCAAATACGGGTATTCGCTATAAATAAATTTAACGGGATAAAATATGTCGGATTAATAAATATAAAAAAATCATTTTGTATATAAAAACAGGCAAAAAATAAATCCTAGATTTAGACTATGTTACATTTGTCATTCGTATACACATTTGTGTCTAGTTTGTCTTCAACATTTAACATGTGTAGTAATGATTTATCTGAGAAATGTTCCGTTTAACAATGGCAGGATATTCATATCGTTAGCAGACAGATATAATTATTACATACTGCCGCGCAATTGGTAATGGACGCGAGGCCGCACGGCTGTATCATTTTGCGCTTCCAGATCGAAGGCAGCCGAGTTATCCAACCTTTTCTGCTATTTATCATCGCGTTACTGAGATAGGATTCGGGGCACTACAAAATATGTTTCGAGGAAGACTGAAATCTGCTCGTACGACTGACCATGAAGAACACTTTGTACAGGTTGTCGGAGATGATGATGTCAAGTAACCCTAGCATGTCGTACATCTCATAGTACCGCATGGAGGGTAATTTAAGAACAGCTCATGTATCCGTTTGAAACGTATTCAGGAATTTTAGCCTTCGGAGAACTTTTACTGATGGTTTATTGCACAAATTATCGATCTGTTGTTTTTCTTTTCAGTCTTGTTTACAGATGAGGCAACTGTCTATATTTATGAGACGAGATATTATGTACACTATTTATATTATTCGGATTATTGTCCTCATCTTTGTCGCCATATTTATTTCAACGTTTCGGCCTTTCAGTATCTGTCTATATTTCTGAGATGAGGTATTATGTACACTATTTACATTATGAGGACTATTGTCCTCATCTTTGACGTCATATTTATTACAACGTTTCGGCCTTTCAGTATCTGCCTATATTTCTGAGACGAGATATTATGTACACTATTTATATTATTCGGATTATTGTCCTCAACTTTGTCGCCATATTTATTTCAACGTTTCGGCCTTTCAGTATCTGTCTATATTTCTGAGATGAGGTATTATGTACACTATTTACATTATTCGGACTATTGACCTCATCTTTGTTGCCATATTTATTGCAACGTAAATTGCAATGTATATATATATATGTGCAAGGCTTTTTTGTTCCACATATAAAAGAAAACATAGGAAAAAGAATTTGGAAATGCAAATTGAGTGTTTAAGAATAATTGTTTAGAGAAACCTTAACTAATTCACAGTTCTTTGATTTTCAAAAGTTAAATTCAGATGGAGAGACGTGTGGCTATCACATGATATGCCTTGCATCTACCTGTAATTAGATTTTCTTTGTGTATCAAAATGCACAATAAGGTGGCTCTGATTGCTATCTGCTTAAGACCTGATATCTGAGAGGTTGATTATTATCAAGTGATTACAAATTGTATTTTTCGACAAAAATTGATAATCATAAAATTTTTCATCAAAAATAGAGAGTTCTATTGTTCAGTGAGCCTGGCTGATGATAACAAAGTATCACTTTCATTATTTACATTGTTCGTACCGTTGTCTTCTTCTTGATTGCCATGATCAACAGGTTGATTTCTAAAATTCCACGTGCCATGCCTCTTTCCGGATGTCTCGCTCCGCAGCTCGTGACGTCACAGATGATGACGCGAGAGTGAAAAACGAGAAGTATTAAGTATGGGAAGCCAATGGTATAAACCAATGGCTTCTGCTACCAATTATAGGCATTTAAGAATATATATGCACAAGTTTGTCGTTGCTTGGAAATCTTCCATGTAAACAGAAACAGACTATCTTCACTGTCTTGTCCGTGTATTGTTTAATATATTGTAATGTAATTGTCATCTTTGATAATGGCTTATGTAAGCCGAAAGCTTAGATTGGATTAAAAAAATATGTATCAATATTGTGATTTCCTCTCTTCGTTTAATGTTATTAAGCTAATCATACGATATGAAAAAAAATTACATAAAATAAATAGAAAACACTTGTCTATATTATTTAATGAAACATGCCTCAATATATATATATATATATATATATATATATATATATATATATATATACATTCATTGAAATATTCAAACATGTCGCGTTGAATAATATAGACATATTGTGTCTATTTGTTTCTACACTGATTCTTTTCACTTGTTTAATCAGCTTCTTGATGTTGATGAAAATCAAGAAAGGTGTCATAGCTTTTGTTAACCCAAGTACTTTCGATTTTTCTAAGATGATCTTCAAGGATAAATTACAAAGGCATCCTTATTGTAACTGCGTTAAAATCTGCATTCCGTATGTATGTATGTATGTATACAGGCCACTAGGTACCGATAAAAAAGAACGCCTGATATTAACAGTATATTGTCATTAGATACGCTCACTGTACCATTTTAGACACCAACATTACTATGCTTGATCTCGTGATCATAATCAATGAATCATATTGCATTTTAAACAGATAACAGTCTGTGCCAAGTTTTTGCGTAAAACGGAAAGAATTCCTGAAGTCTTGGAGAATGCAAGAAATATAAGGCTGGTGCAAAAATAATGACGTAATAATGTCATTTTTTGACGTATTTTTAACGTCAAAAAACGACATTATTACGTCATTATTTTTGCACCAACCTAATATGCTTAGTCACACATCTCTCAATCATAAACTTTAAAACGGCATTTTCAACTTATTTCTCATAGCTAAGTGGCCTGATGATTGCGTTTCTAATAGAAAACACCGTCGTCTCTGGGTACTGTCTTCAATCTCCACCTTCATATTTACACTCACTCTATCCCTGATATTGAACGCTTTAATCCATGAATATAGTATACATTAAAACAATATTTTACACGGTGGAGTAATGGATAGCGGCTTGGATTGATGAATCGGAGAGCCGATGTCGAATTCAGTTACATTCACTTACGTGCTAATACCCCTGGGAAATGTGTGAATACTCTTCTTTACCCTGCAGCTATGGGTAAATAGCAGGACAGACTGGGTTCTATAGCCTTGGATGGCAACACGTCTAGGAGAAGGACAAGTCTGAATTCAATACCTGCGAAGGGTCATTTGGCGGCCTTGTGGCACGTAGTGCAGCAGGTCTCTGTATTTTTCATTTCAAAATGTGTGGCTGGGGCTGCACGAAACCTTCACCACTATAATCAAATCTCATATGCTGTAGTCGGGCTGTCGGTTTCTAAGGACAGATCTGCTTGACCCTCAAACGTCGAATTCGACGGGAGAGTCGAATTTTTATATATATATATATATATATATATATATATATATATATATATATATATATATATATATATATATATATATATATATATATATATATATATATATATAAAATTTAAAAAAAGTGAAGAAATTTTGGGGTATTTAGAGTAATCATATATAGTAATTTATCGAGCCCAGAAAAGTCTTCAAGTGACTGAAGAAATCACTGGACGGCCGTTTCGTCCTATTTCGGACTCATCAGCAATGCGCATCCACAACTGAAAATCGAACCCAGACCGTTTTGATGCAATGCAACCAACATACCAACCGTACCACGGGCCTAGGTGACAAAAGAGGCACAAACTAGACACGATATATTGCAGCTACTGACTCAATACCGCAGTGATACTAATCCAAGTATGCGGATAACCACGGAACAGTGCTCCAAGAGCCATGTCTTCTTTTTGACCGTTAGCTGCTGCATTGCAGAGCATTAGCTGCGTCAAGCAAGGGAATGCAAGTGACGAAATTTCGGGGGATTTAGAGTAATCATATATAGTAATTCATTGATCCCAGAATAATCTTCAACAGAATGCAGAAAGCAATAAATGATGGGTCCCAAATAGGACGAAACGGTTGTCCAGTGCTTTCGGCCTTCTGTTGAAGATTATTATGGGAAGATGAATTACTATATATATATATATATATATATATATATATATATATATATATATATGTAGGTTTCATTAAATAATATAGACAAATGTTGTCGATTTATTTTATGTAAATTCTTTTCATAACGTGTGATAAGCTTAATAGCATTAACATTAAACGAAGAAAGAAAATCACAATATTGATCCATATTTTTTAATCCAATCTGAGCTTTCGGCTTACATAAGTCATTATCAAAGATGTCAATTACTGTACAATAAATTTTAAGTTAGGAATATATATATATATATATATATATATATATATATATATATATTCCTAAATTAAAATTAATATATTTTTTATTAATCCGATATATATACATTATCTTTAGTGGATACCCACATTTGAGTAGATGTTCCTTTTATTTTAAACGGTATTTCTCTAATATGCAGGATGGTTGAGGAAATAGTGTAAAATAAACGGACCGTCTACTCAAATATGGCCATCTACTAAAATAACGATTAATTTACTATATATATATATATATATATATATATATATATATATATATATATATATATATATATATATATGAGTTAAACTGTAGAAAAGATAATATTTACAACTATAATATATACTAAGCAATAATATTTCTGAAGCAGGCATTAATAAAATAATTTACTAAAACTGTTCCTCCCAATATTTTGGAGAAACAAGTAGAAATTTTTTAAAAAAATGCGTTTATGAGCACAAAGGAGACCTCACCAAAAACAATTTAGCTAATGCACTATTTATACACAGAAATAAATTCAACCATAATTTTGATTTTAAAAATGCTACACTCATAAAATAGAAAATGACTCATTCAGAAGGAAAATTCTAGAGAGTGCCGACATAGAATATTACCCAAATATTAATCTACGCCCAGCTTCTTTCCTTATTTCACCTTTTTTAACAAAATTACTGCGCTCCCAAACAAACGTACACAACAATATCGTAAAATCAAAAGAAAATGGTTGAATCCGTCAACACAGCTAAAATGACAATATTCTCCACACGTGATATATATATATATATATATATATATATATATATATATATATATATATATATATATACAAAATTCGCATGAAAATGAAACATAACTTGTACTTTTAATTTGATTATATAACTGAATTTGAAGCTTTTAGTTTCTGTTTTTGAAACATGGCAATTCCTGTGTAGCGACGGAACCATATTCTTAAATCAGTTAATTTATTTTATTTATGCTTTGCAAATTTGCATTGGGCATTCTTCTACAAAAATAAAAATATCAATAAGTACACCGGAATATATCTCTTACTGTTCTTTCTTTTTCATTATAATATATATATATATATATATATATATATATATATATATATATATATATATATATATATATATATACAGAGAGAGAGAGAGAGAGAGAGAGAGAGACAGAAAGAGGTGGGTAGAGAGTAAAGAAAGGAAGAAGGGCAAAGGGAAGAAGAAAAAATATATCAGATGAAATAAATTTACTCTATTTTTTCTGATTCCTTTGTACCCGCCCCATATAATTTGTAAACGTTCACGAGATAAGAAATCACATTTGTCACATACTGGTGGATTTTTCGGAAAATAATTCGACAATTTCAAATTCAGAGTTTTCCAAACATCGGACATTGTATCTGGGAATTTGCAACAGTGACTGTTAAGCGTGAAACAAATTCAATCACTTACAATTTACACATAAATAAACATACACAAAAAATACACCCCGACACTTGCTGCTAACAAGGGAAAGCGTGAAAAAATAACACAATACATTTTGTATTAAGTTTACTAACATCTCTTGCTTCTGATGTAAGCAATGTTAACTAGTGTGGGAAAACCAACTGCGATTTGATTTCTACCAGATTACCGACCTTTTGTGAGTTATTTACACGCGGATTGTTGTCTTTATTTGTGCTGCTGTTGTTGTTATCATGTTACACATATTCAGGTTTCAGTCGATCTGGCTAACATGCATAGAATTACAAACTGAACACTTTATTTAATCTACTGTGTAGACTGTTCTTTCTTCACTACCCACATCGAGTTCCTATTTTTAATAATACTTAGTAATTGTTTGCCTGTTTCTACTAATTCCTAATACACACCGCACGGCTGAGGGGTTGAACGCACAGTTATTATGTCTCCAATTTCAGGAAACAACTCTTTCAAACCATTTTTTTACTGCGACCAACAGCAAGAACTACGTTTTGCATTGCAATCCATTATACACATATGTAATAAATCAACGACGATCTCTGTTCCCTAGGGCCATTTATTTAGCATCGACAATTTATATATATATATATATATATTGGAATTGGATCAACCTATTTGAATTATCAATTTGGATGAATAAAAAATTATTACTTTGAGAAAAACAGATTTAAAGGAAATCCCAACAAAAAGCTACATTAAATAATATTTGAAAAAAAAATATCATTCAATGTGACCTCATTTACAACTGAATTATTCAACAATCATGACGGCTTTCACCGACCACGAAGACGAATGTACTGCACACCTTCATTGCTAAGAGTTTTGTGCAATGTCTATCTGTGAGAGAGAACAGACATCACACAGTCCGCAATAAGCGTTGTACTGTGTAGACCTTCTTGAGTCATGATGACTTGGTTTTTGGGGACTGACATTTCTGATACCATTCCCTATTGATTCTAGGTTGACTGGCTTCCTATTATTAGGTTGGTGCAAAAATAATGACGTAATAATGTTCTTTTTTGACGTTAGAAATACGTCAAAAAACGACATTATAAAGTCATTATTTTTGCACCAACCTAATAAAAAAATATTTTCTTTTTATAACCTTTTGGATATAATGAAGTCTTTCTTGAACTTCAAATTGACTTTGATTTAAAAAAATAGTTTTCATATCATGTAACTTCAGTGTTTTATATGGCTTCCTCTGGAGCAGCATTTTTCAAACTTTCTTTTATGACAACCCACAGCAAGAACTACAGTTTGTATAGAAACCTATTATACCCACATGTAATAAAGCAAACACAACCAATGTTTCCTAGGCTCATTTATTTAGCATCGACATATTTCTTGTGATGAATGCAATTACATTTATCTACCTGCATGAATATAAAATTATTACTTTGAGAAAAACAAATTTAAAGGAAATTCAGACACAAAGGTAAAGTAAATAATATTTGAAAAAAATGTCATTTAATGAAATGGATGTGTTTTCCTTGTTTATAAGCAGTCGATTCCAATCGGAAAGACAGGAAGACAATACTACACACATATCAGGTGCAGTATTAAGCCCTTTTCTGTCCTTTGTCTTAAATTGAATTAATATGGAATATCCCAGTTCACTCAAGTAATTAGCTGTAAAAGGCAATAGCAATAAAAGAGCTTTTTTCAAACTTTTTTTACTGCAACCCATAGCAAGAAATAGATTTTGGATTGCAAGCCATTATACCTTTGTGTAATAAATCAAAGACAAACTCTATTCACTAGGTCCATTTATTTAGCATCAACAATTTATATATATATATTTCTTATGATCCGCACATATTGGAATTGCATTTATCTACTTGCATGAATATAAAATTATTACTTTGAGAAAAACAAATTTAAAAGGAAATTCTAACACAAAGATAAATTAAATAATATTTGAAAAAAATATCATTTAATGAGACTTCAAATTGTTGAATAATTCGCAAACTGAATTATTCAACAATCTTAACATCTTTCACGAACCACAAAGACGAATGCACTACATACCTTCATAGCTAAGCATTGGTGCAAGGTCTCTCTGTAAGAGAACTAATGACACAGTTAAATCAAAGACAAACTCTGTTCCCTAGGTTCATTTATTTAGCATCAACAATTTATAAGTATATGTTTTACTAGCAGGAGAGCAAGTATCGACCATCATAAAGACTGAAAAATAAAATTGACAAAGATTATTGTTTAAGGTTGACGGACACGCATGTCTTAATTAGTTTTTTTGTTTTTTTGTTGTTTTTTTTTACGAATTAGTCAAACCCAAACTGAAACAAAAACATTGTTTTCAATCCTTATGACTCTACCAATTGAATAGAATTTTATTATAAACAATTGTCTTGTAAATGGAATTTTTAATGCATTCTGAATGTAAAAATAAAGAAAAAAGTGTGCAAGACAATAAGAAACACTACCTGCCAAAACAAGTGAGAGTTTTGTTGAAATCGGTTGAAAAATGTAGGAAATCCGATCCCATATATAAACGAACACACACACAAACAACCTGGGTTTTAAGTATAACTTGATATGAGCTGTCCCCCTTTCATTCTCGCGATGCCTCTTAATCGTGTTTTCAAATTGATTTCGAGCAAAACCAATTGTGTTTTTTCCAATTTTTGGCCTTGTCAGAACCACCGCAAGGTAATTTTACGCAGTCCTGTGAAGTTTTGTTGAAATCGGTTGAAAAAATGTAGGAAATCCGATCCAATATATAAACGGACAGACACACACACACGCACACGCACACACGCACACGCACACAACCTGGGTTTTATAATAAGTATGATTATCCACGCATATTGGAATGACATGTATCTATTTGTATTATCTATTTGGATGAATATAAGATTATACGAAAAACAAATTTAAGGAAATTGGATCTTCGTATTAGGTCTGTTCCCCACATATTCCAGTAAACTCTGTCCGTAACCCTCTAACTTGAGTGGCTCTTGCGCCTTGTACAAAGATCGAAGAAAAAAACCGCATTATAAACTGAATGAAACCCTCAATTTTCTGCACTTACTCGTTTTCATCAACACTAAATTTACTCTGCCTGCACTCATCAATTTTCCCTCCTCCTCGTTTAAACCTGATTTTTATTTACTTCTACGTACCTTCACCTGTTGCTTGATTCATCCATTCTCGCTCTTTACGACGGCCACTTCATTGTCTGCCATCACATACATCAAATACACAGTCATTGTTTACAAGACTTACAATAAATGTCGCTACAATCTTGTTTATCAATTGTGTATTTTAATCACGAGAATCACTAATTCCAAATGTTCAAATGTAATACACTGCTTAGTTCCACCATTTCTGCCACGCCCAGTTTAGCGAACTGCCTTCATTCCTCTGGTGAGATGTAAGTTCCACCCAAGCAGCTTCGTCCCACAAACCACTGCCTTGTGGAACTGACTTGAAAGAGGTAGCTTCCCAGATCATTACACTGTTAACCTATTCAATTCTAACCCTGCCGGAAAGCCATTAATATATATATATATATATATGTGTGTACAGACATTGAAGAGATTGTTGCGCCATTAGCGGATACTGACAATTGACTCACTTCTATCGTCTAAAGCGGAATGATCAGCGACCTCAGTGAAAATTAAAATAGCTCCGTTTTTTAATCATTTAACGCCAAGCAAGGCGATAAAGCCACTAAGACGCAAGAGTCTGTTGAGAGTGAATGGAACTGAAAAAATGTTAATTAGTAGAAAGGACAATAAAATGACAAGATTTTGGATACAATAGATGACGATTGACATTGTATTTAAATTTTGGAAGATTGTAGTTGACAGGGGAAAATGTAGCCGGAAGTGATTTTCATAGGCGAGCAGTGCGAAAGAAATTATAAACTTATAACTTCCGGTAATATCTAGGAAAATTGGAAGACTTCACTGCCCATCAAGTACCGTACTTAAATTCATGAAACCGAGCTAGCAATAAGGAAATCCCATCTGAAAAAAATCTATGGAAATATTAATAGAGGATCCAGATAGAATCTCTTCTCTGGGTGAACAGCAGATGCATCAGACTAGATATGGCAACAATATTCATTACACGGATGAGTAATTGACGTGTCAAAGCGCAAAATGATTCTTGGTGACGATCTTGAGTCCTGCAACCAATTAGAGTCCGAGTGGCTTTCCATGTATTGCAGACGTAGAAGCAGTGGTGTGACTTCGACAATGACCTTCCCGATGTCATCAGTTCCCAAGTAGGCAGCTACACGTACGACACTACTATTTACTCCTGCCTGAATTATAAACCTGACATCGTTGACAAAACTAACATGGCCGCTGATCTCGAAAATGACCTCCAATGTACGTTTCACTAGGGAAGGAAATGGCTTGCAAACATTAATGCCTCCAAAACGAAACCGCTCTCCTTTACCCACCACAGAGAACCCTCCCTGCATGCCATCAAAATAACTGATGCCCAACACATCGATTGCGTCTCACGCTGTACGCTAACATGAGGTGAAACAAATACATTGAATCAATAACTTCATCCACCGCAAGGAAAGTTGGCTCCGTGTGTCGTGCCAGAAAGATTTTCTTGTCTGAGTCTAGCCTTCAAATCTATAAATCAACCATCCGTCAACTATCCGTTCTTGTAATTATCTTCAAATATTCAAGTGTAATGCCAATTGACATCTTCTGATACCTTGATCTTGCTCCCTCGTCCTTCTCTGTATCATTTCCTCAAACACGCCTCTTTACTCTTGTTCTCAGTCCTCTGTAACCCCTTGCGTGCTTGTGGAACTCCTGCTTTGATTGGGTTGAATTACTTTAAAAAAATAGTCAGGCAATGTCTACCCCTCACCAGGCTGGTTTGAATTCAAAGTTTTCCTTCTAGACTGATCGCCAACCAAAGCTATAGGGTCAAGTTTGTCCTGCTATCTAACCGATGGGTTAAGGCCTTTCCAAAGGTTTTTTGCAGATGAAGAAATGTAGCAGAAAAATGGATTTGAACTTGGCTCTCGATTTTATTTTCTCATTTCTAGCCGTCATTATACATCGCTGACAGCGATTCACTACGTGACAAATCCACAATGTCATTATCATTTCCTTCATCGATTACATATATATTGTGGGGACCTACCTACAAATGGACTCTTCCACACCTATATAATATGGCTACCAACTCTGAGTAAAGGGAGTCACCAAATGAGAGTCACCGAGTAGTAGCCATAGAGTGAGTGAGTGAATGAGTCAGTGAGGACAACAGTGAGAGAAAGTACTCTCCAGTCCACATTTAAATTTGTACTAGGTTTCTGAGAATCTACTATTTAATCTTATATCTGAGTCCGTGTTATCTTTCTATGGTTCGACACCATTACAATATCATCGGAGTGAGGATGGCTTCAAACTTTCGAACTATAGTGTAAGCAAACTGAAAGAAATCGCGGTTCATACCTTCTCAAATGTTCGATGCGCCATTTTTTCAACGGAAGATGTTCTTGAATATGTTTGAAATCTTGCTTTTATAACTTTTGCCGTCCTTTAAGTAATGTGGTGAGTTTCTAAGTCACGCGGTGATTCCCTTGTGAGATTAACTAACATTGAAACAAGTTTTTCGCTGACTGTCCCTTTATCAATTCTTTAATCTTTCTCTTCATATCGATTTTGATTTTCCCTTTTAGAATTCTTTTTCTTTCTTTTCTCATTCACTCTTTTTTTTAACGTTTTCTTTTTTCATTTGTCTCTTTTTATTCTTCCTTATTCCTTTTTCGATCGTTGTTGCTAGCTTTTCTCCCACTTACTCTAAATGTTCTTCATTTCTTTTTTCTGATATGTTTCTTTCATTCTGTAGTTCTTTCAGCCTTTCTTTCTCTCTTTCTTTCTTTCTTTCTTTCTCTCGTTTTTTAGGCCTTTCTTTCTTTCAATCTTCTTTCTTTCGTTGTTTCTTTTTTCTTTCGTTCTTTCTTTTGTTCTTGCTTTTGTATTTAGTTCTTTCTTTCGTTATTTCAACCTTTCTTTCTCTCATTCTTTCTTTCTCTCGTTCTTTCAACCTTTCTTTAGACATTTTTTCTCTCATTTTGTTCGTTCTTTCTTTTTTCTTTCGTTCTTTCTTTCTTTCTTTTGTTCTTCTTTTTATCTTTAGTTCTTTCTTTCCTTCTTTCAATCTTTCTTCCTCTCATTCTTTCTTCCTCTCTTTCTCTCGTTCTTTCTTTCTTTAGACTTTTTTCTCTCATTTTCTTCGTTCTTTATTTTTTTTCGTTCTTTCTTTCTTTTGTTCTTGCTTTCATCTTTAGCTCTTTCTTTCTTTCGTCCTTCTTCTTCTTCTTCTTCTTCTTCTTCATTTTATTTTAATTACCTTATTCTCCCAGGTCCTTTATCACATTTTCCTTCTTTCCCCCTCCCATATTTCAGTGCTCGGTTTACCCTTTTTTTTCTCTTATGATTTCATTTTTAATTCACCGATCAAAAATATTCTTTATAAAGATCATTTCTAAAACACTAAAGAAAAATTAAAATTATTCATATCAAGGAAGCCAGAAACGCGTGTGCCAGAATACGTACTGTACACAATAACAAGCAAAGGTTTTACATAAAATAAACGATTTTAAATATAAATCATTTTTAGTATCAAAATCATAATTATTGAAATGTTAATCAAGTTAACGAAAAGAAATAAGAGAAAAAAAAGTGGCTGCTTGCAAAAAAACGTATAATATATATATATATATATATATATATATATATATATATATATATATATATATATATATATTGAATTCAAGACAATAAAAAGCATAAAATAGATATCTTCAATTTCAAAAAGAAAAGAAAAAAAAACTAGGAAAATGTACAATAGGAAGAACACAAAATAAGAAATACAAATAAGCAGAAAGCGGGAGGATGGAAGATTATTTAAATGAAGTGAATCTATTAACAGCAGAAATGTGTCGATGCTCTAAATGATGCATTGTCAATAGTTTACGTCCTGCGCATGCGTGATAGTGTATCTTGTCAAAAACAACACCGAACTGGAATATACTGAACATGAATATTTATCAGCGTTTTCTTATTTTGTGTTGTTTGTCTTCAGAAAAGCGACGATAATCTATGGACACCCTAAGTTACGAAGAAACTTTAATTACTTTACCAAAATGTTGTTTTATTTTCTAATTGAATTTATCAGAATATATTGATTATGAGCAACCCTGTTTAAAATTTCCATTCTTCCAATCGTCTTTACGCTTTCGTACTGATAAAAATAAATAACTACAATAATAACAATGAATAAAATATTTAAAAAAAATCTTTATAAACAAGAATAATGTTAGGCAAGCTCTAATGAAATCTCCAAAATGTAAATTCCAGGAGATGATAAAGTACCAGGTTTTTGCTTGTATCATCTGTCGTGAATTCATAAAACCCTTGTGCAAAATGTATCCCAATGAAGTCCAAAAATAGGTCACTGAAGGTATTACATATCTCCTACCAAAAAAAGGTGGAACTGATGCTCCAAAATTTATAAGCCAAAAACATCTGTCTACCACATATAAATTGATCACGTCTGTCCTGATGGACTGGACTTACTCTTTTTGCGAAGAAAACGACATTCTTCCCTTAGAACGCAAGGGATGTCGGAGAGGTTCAAATGGTTGCAAAGATCAATTATTGATAAACAAAATTATTGTAGAAAATTGCAGGAAAGTTGTAGAAATCTCAGCACATCATAGGCAGATTGCTCTAGAGCCTTTGCCACACTCTTGGATAGTTAAATCTTTGGAATAATAATAATAATAATAATAATAATAATAATAATAATAATAAAAGACTTTGGAAATGCACAAAGTCTCCTCTGTGATAGTAAGTAAATTTCCTTAAGCATATCATGGGAATGTGAAACATTATACCTAAATCCCACCAGAAAGACTGCGACATCCAGTCGCCTGAATATCCGACAAGGTTTTCAATTTCTGTTTCTATGATGCCTCATCGATCCATAAAACCCTTGCACAAACTCTATCAATTATTATTAATAATCCCAATGAAATTCCAGCATGAATCACTGAAACAGATGATCCGAAAAACTATAGACCAATAACATGTCTATCCACCAATTTACATTGATCATGTCTGTCCCAACGAAGCGTAGTTACTGTTTTCTCACAATGAACAACATTCTTCCAATGGAAAAGAAAGGATGCAGGAGAGGTTCATATGCTTGCAAAGATGAACAAAATGATCCTGGAAATTTGTAGGAAAAGATGTAGAAATCTTAGCACAGAATGGAATAGATTGCCGTAAAGCCTTTGAAACTGTGTCTCATTCTTGGATATTGAAAACATTGGAAATGTACAAAGTCTCCGCGTGATAATAAATGTCTTTAAACACAGTATGGGAATGTGGAAAACCACATTATATCTAAACCACACCAAAAGCACCGCCATCTCCAAGTGCTTGAATATTCGACGAGGAATCTTTGAAGTTGACTCCCTGTCACCTCTTCTGATTTATATGCCCTTAATCCGCCTTACGCATGAACTAAACGTTAATAGTTATGGATTCAAAGTAAGCAACACTACATGGATGATCTCAAACTATTTGCCAAAGACGACAATGAGTTTAATGGTCTCGACAATAGTGTAAAATATTTCAGTGACGACATCGGTATGGATTTCGGTTTAGATAAATGGCAAAATAACATTAAAAAAGGAAGAATTGTAGAAACACACTCAATAGATCTAGATTTTGTCACAGAGGTTAGGAAAATGGAACATGAAGAAACCGATAATTTCCTAGGAATTAGCGAATGAAATGGAGGCGAAAATAACAAAAGAATACTACAGACGTGTGCGTTTGGTATCGAATTCAAAGTTGAATGGACGCCAAAAAGAGAAAGCTTCTCACCTGTTTCTGCATGCATCATCAAAATGCTGATGTTGATCGGCTATGTGTGCCCAGATCCGAAGGAGGCAGAGGATTAGTTCAACCAGAACAGTCTTACAAAACTACAACAAAGATACCTGGAAACTATACAAGACTGGATGATGATCTTTGCCATAGAACATGAAAGAAGTAAGGAACTTTATTAACTAATAAAGAAAACCAGCAAGTTCAAAATAGAGTTTCAAATGTGTGAAGAAATGCAAGTAAAATATAATAGAACTGCTACAACGGAACAACCTTAACAAAGAAAGCAAAAGCAAACGCGATGGTTCAGATGTACAGAAACGACGGCAGGATAAGCCATTTGAGGGGCATTATCCTGCCCATACCAAAAACGCTGATGTAGTCAAACCCTGTACCCATCAATGGCTACGGTTATGAGCTGAAACCGAAGATTTTATCCTTGCTGCCCATGACGAATATTGGCTAACTAGAAATTACCAAGCAGACATACTGACAAATTGTGTTCAACCAAAATGCAGATTATGTGATAAATATTCAGAAATAATTGACGCTCTTGTATCAGGTTGCACGGTATTGGCACCTTCTGAATATAAAACTCAGAATGAAAGTGTGGGCAAATATCTGTATAGGAAAATCTTCAACTGTTACGGAAAGGAAATTGCACGACTCAGACACAATTACGGGGATAGAGACTAACAATTTTATGTGACGACAAAATCCACACAAACGGAAAAATCAAAGTTAATCGCCTAGACATCGTACTCATTATTGTTGCACCAACCTAATTAGTTTGAACCCTCGTTTGACTGGCAAAAGGTTTCGGATAGATTAACTGAAGGGAATCCTTCTAGTTCAAGCCTTAAAGAAATACTAAAAAAAATTGTACTCCCAAGTACAGCCCAACATTACGAAAGGATTTATCTATGTAAAATATGTGTGACCATATATGACTTGTGACAATCCTTTTACTTGTATTAATTCTCTCTCTCTCTCTTCATATATATATATATATATATATATATATATATATATATATATAAGGTTGGTGCAAAAATAGTGTCGGTTTTTGACGTTAAAAATTACGTTAAAAACCGACATTATTGTTGCACCAACCTAACTATATATATATATATATATATATATATATATATATATATATATATATATATATATATATATATATATATATATATATATAGTGATTTAATTTTTAAATTCAGAAAGCAGATATTCTTTAAGATTTCTCGCGTGCAAACTAATAGATGTAATACTCACTGTTTTAATATAAAAACGGGACGTCTATATCAAATATGGGTATCTTCTAAAAGTAAGGTTTGAAGTTATATATATATATATATATATATATATATATATATATATATATATATATATATATATATATATATATAATATAAATAAATATAAATAAATATAAATATAAATATAAAAAAATGAATTCATCGAGTCTAGAAAAAACCTCAACAGATTGCATAAAGCACTGGACGGCCATTTCGTTCTATATTTGGGACACACCAGCAACGCATATCCACTACCGAGAATTGAAACCCGGACAATTACGTTAGCAGGCAAATGGCATATCAGCTGTTCCAACGGGTCTAGGTGACGGTAAAGTAGCGAATCAAACTCAATATAGCGCCGCTCGATCATATATTCTGTGGGGGAACTCATCTAAGTTTCTCTTTTGCCCATAGGACTGAGGCTCCACGAGCCACGACTACTATCACCAAGCCACTCCATCGAGTGCATTAGAAGCCTGTTCAAACAAGGATATGAAAGTGTTAGAAATTAGGAGGATTTGATATAATTATAATTAATTAATTCATCGAGTCTATAGGACGAAACTGCTCTCCAGTGCTTTCTGCATTCTGTTGAGGTTTCTTCTAGACTCGATGAATTACTTAATTATAATTATCTCAAATCCTCCTAATTTCTATCATATATAGTTTTTTCTGTATTTATGGATAAAAGCACTCAATACCAGACGCACGTAAATTTAAAGTTCATGTTTCTTAATATTTTTAAATACAGTAAATCGATAACATAGTATCACAGGTGTCCTCCGGGGCACACAGGTGTCCTTGGTCCTAATTTCTTTTCAATTTTCACTAACGACTTCCCCGTTGGTCTCAGCTCTCAACTTGGTATTTACGCTGATGACAAAACCATTTACTCCTATCTCGATACTAAGTTTAACCAGTTCGATAAGTTTAAATTGGCGGTTGAACGCCAAGCGTCCCCGATCTGTTGTTAACTGGGGCAAAGTATGACTTGTTAATTTTAACGCCTGTAAAACAAAACTGCTGTCTATTAATCACCTGAGAGATACATTTCTGCTTTCGATTAAGATGGCTGATGCTAACCTTCAGGAGAGAGATTCGATGCGATTTCTCAGGTTAACATCCTAGGCTGATTTGAAGTGGAAAGACAATATTGAAACAAGTGCTAGATCAGCTGCTATCAAAACTGGTTCACTGTGTCTTTCGAGAATCTATCTTGCATATATGTAAGTCCATCATGCATCCATACTTAGAATATTGTTACCACATATGGTATGGTGTTCCTGCTATATATTTAGAGATTCTTGATAAAATCCAAATTAAGACTCATCAATATTACTGGGCTTGATCTGGCGTCTTGCCTTCATTCTCTTTCCTACCGCCATAAAGTTGCTTCTATTAAAAAAAATTCCATATTAATTGTTCGGATGAGCGCTTCATAATGTTAGCTAAACTTGTTGCGGAAATGGGTAACCTGGAAGACAGAAACTTGTCATTGTTGTTACTGTCGTGGAGGTTAATTCCTTCTCCGCCTTGGCGAACATAAATTTAAGTAAAAAGAAGGGATCGAGTATGGATACATAAAAGACTAATTTATTTGCATATATATAAAACTAGTAACTTTATCTGTTGTTGTTGCTAAGGCAATAGAGAAAGATAATGGTGACATTAGAAGCAAAATAGACATAGCTGATGAAACTCTTTGTTGTTATTTTTCTCTCTGTGCGTCAGTGTTGACATCAAACGCTACATTTTGTCGCGTCTCTCAGCTTGTCGAAGCTGATCTCTCTCAAGTTTGTTAGAATTAGAGAATATATAGACATCATTCGGTTCCGAATTAAAGGTCTGGTTTTTGGAGCGAGATTTGCACTGACTAGCCAATAAATTGTGTGTTTAATGCGGATATATGCGTGAAGCCTATGTGCAGAAAACGGATTTGGTGGTCGAGCGCTTAACATCCACTTTGTGTAAAAAAATGTTAGAGACACGACTGACTTCATGAATTTAAGCACGGTACAATTTTGCCAAAATTTACAGTTCTCAATTTACAATTGAATTTGCTAAATGTAATCGTAAGATCTAACAGTTTTTTCTGGCTTGCGAAACTCCCTTCCGGCTGTATGCTTCAAGCTAAGTTGATCTTCAAAAATTAAAATTTAATGTCAATCGATATCTACCTTTTTCCTGATTTCTCTTCCATTATTTTCGCTCACATCACGCTTGGGGAACACTCTTCCAACTCCATGCTTTACAGCCAACTTTGATCTTCAAAAATTTAAATGAAATGTCAATCGTTATCTACTGTCTTCCTGATTCTTGTTCTATTGTTCTCGCTCCTTAGTAATGTTTCTGTTTTCTAATTGTGTTACATGAAGTATCACATTGTGTTTTACGAGACTTACTGCCTTGCTTGGGGTAAATTCGATTAAAAATAATAACCCTGCCCTGATGTTCCATTCTGAATTGTTTCAATTCTTTAGAATGCACATATTTTGTCTTGAGGAATTAAGATAGCCTACAGTAAATATCCTCTTTAAAAACACAGATTTTTCTGCCCATTGCCAAACTGTAAGAGATATCACGTGTCTCTGTGCATCTCTGTTCATAAGCGATAATAGGAAATTAGCACCATGGCCGGGTATGGAGAGTTTTTTTTTTTTTTTAATGTTTGAAAGATAAGGCTGTCTAGGCGACTTGGAAATTACATTTAGAAATTAGGTTGGTGCAAAAATAATGTCGTTTTCTCACATAGTAACATATGTGAGAAAACGACATTATTTCTGCACCAACCTAACACACAGAACAACTTTTATCAAAACATTTCATCATATTGCGTAAAATCTGCTGTGATGACGCACGTGTCTGTTATATATATCACGATGGTCATAATTGGCTACGTATATTTATATAACAATGCTTTTTTTTCTGGTGTGATGCTCTTATGTTCAATAATAATAATAATAATAATAATGGTTTCTATTAGGTTGGTGCAAAAATAATGACGTAATAATGTCGTTTTTTGACATATTTTTTAACGTCAAAAAACGACATTATTACGTCATTATTTTTGTACCAACCTAATAAAAAGGAATTTCAAAAACTGTCAAAATGTCATCATCATCATCATCATTATTATTCGCTTGACTGCTTCAATCGTTAGCGTGGGACTCAGGACAGAAGAAAGTGGCAACCTCTTCCAGGAGGATCAGCTTGTGCTGGCTCTCGTGAGTTCCGGCATTGTTATATCCGGATACTCTTTACGTTGCTGTCCCTGCTTGCGTCAGCCTTTAAGAGTGCTTTGCATGGTGATCGTGCAGAGGCTGTTATGCCGTGTGACGTGCCCAAATCGTGATATCTTCCGACTCTTAACAGCGGCGAGGAGAGATTCCAACCTGCGCACGAGACTATTGACTTTACTCCATACATAGTCGTTGGTTTTGTGATACGGAGGAGATACGGGTGAGCTTCTTTTTTTTTTTATCAAACGCCTGGGTCCCTTTCCCTGCCTCAACTAGGAATGTCCATGTCTCACATCAGTAGAGGCGGATGGATACGAATAGGGATTTGTGGAGCTTGAACTTGTTCTGGAAGTTCTTCTATATCCTTTCCAGTTTGGCTATCGCTGTTGTGGCGATCCGTCTGGTTAATTCTGGTTTTCAGATGACACGGTTGCTCCGAAGTATTTCAAGCTGGACACTTCCCCCAGTGTTTCGCTGGCATGGGTGTTGCATGTGCTAATGAAAATTACTTTTTATTACTGTGTTTACATCCATTCAACATGCGCCGGATCAACGAGTTTGTTTGTCAAGTACGCCATATGGTAATATCGTCTGTGAAACACAAGTTGCAAACAGGTCATTCCTTGCCCCGGTTAACAAAAGAATGAGTGCCGTTTTAGATATCAGCTGCCATTTTGACTTTTTCAAACTCATCAGACGTACTATCAAGACAGGAATAAACGATTGATTTCTTGAGATTTTCTTAATATGTATATCAGTAATCTTCATAAAAACTCGTAGATCCCCTGTAACTACTCGCTGTTGATAAGCACTTTTTAGTAAATTTGATTTCTAGTTGATTGTATTTGGAGACGTTTGTTCGCTGACTGCCCAAGTCCCACACCCATAGAGGTGGATGGATACAACAAACGGTTTGTAGAGTATGAACTTCTTCTGGAAACTGATGTGGCACTTCCATATTCTTTCCAGTCTGGTTATCGATACTGTGACGATTCGCTTGCGGATTTCTGGTTTTCAAGTTGCTCCTAAGTATTTGAAGCTGAACACTTCCTCCAGTGGTTGGCTGACATGGGTGTTGCTTGTATTATTCAACATTACTTTTTATTACTCTGCGTTAATGTACATTCAACATGCACCGGCTCAACGAGTTTGTTGGTCAACACTTGCAGCTCACTGCTATTGTCCGCCATAAGATAATATCGTCTGTGAAACACAGGTTGCAAACAGGTCATTCTTTGCCCCAGTTAACAACAGACTGACTGCCATTTTGGATACCAGATGCCATTTTGACCTTATCAAACTCATCAGACTTTCTATCGAGACAGGAATAAATGGTTGATTTCTTGAGATTTTCTTAATATGTATATCAGTAATCTTCATAAAAATTCGTAGTCCTCCTATAACTACTTGTTGATAAGTACTTTATTAGTAAATTTGATTTCTAGTTGCTTCTGTTTGGAGAAGTTTGTTCGCTGAATGTGCAAGTCTCACTCCCGTAGAAGTGGATGGATACGAAGAGTGATTTATAGATCTTGGAATTGGTATTGAAACTAGTGTTGTTCTTCCATATCCTTTCCAATCTGGTTATCGCCTCTGTGTCTTTGGCGAACCGTGTGTCGGATTTCTGCGTCACAGGTGCCATCTTTTAACAGGTTTCCTCCCAGGTATTTGAAGCTGAACACTTCCTCCAGTGTTTCGCTGGCGCGGATGTTGCTCGTATTAGGTTGGTGCAAAAATAATGTCGGTTTTTGACGTATTATTTAACGTCAAAAATCGACATTATTTTTGCACCAACCTAATAACATTCAACATTACTTTTTATTACTCTGCGTTAATATACATTCAACATGCACCGACTCAACGTGTTTGTTTGTCAAGTCTTGCAGCTCACTGTTATTGTCCGCCATAAGATAATATCGTCTGTGAATCACGGGTTGCAAACAGTCTGTTGTTATCTGGGGCAAAGAAAGACCTGAGTGCCGTTTTGGATATTAGCTGCCATTTTGACCATATCAAACTCATCAGACTTCTTATCGATACCAGAATATATTGTCGATTTATTGATATTTTCTTAATGTGTATATAAGTAGTCTTCATAACAATTCTTAGTGCTCCTATAACTACTCGTTACACCTTTTTTTTTTAGTAAATCTGATTTCTAGCCGCTTCTATTTGGAGAAGTTTTTTCGCTGTATTGTTTCTATCAAACCGTAAGATTATTATAGAATTTATGCTCTTTGAAGTATTTTATTTAAGTACCTTTGTGTGTTTGACTCAAATAATTCGGTCGTTCTCTATGGAAAGAGTCATAAAGAATTACAACCAGAAATCCATAGAAAATGTGACGGGTTTTTACTCATACACTTTTTTTTCTGTTCTATGATGTCTATTTATAAATTTATTTCAGGATAAGCGAGCGCGGCTAGATGTTATTTAATCAATAGTCTACTCAGCGTCTATAGAGTAACGACACATTGGATCTGCTCGCTTCCACATAACATGTATTTAGTAAGATCTTGTGAGCAGGCTTCGATCACGCCTTGCTTGGGTAAACCCTTCTGTTTCTGGTTTCAACCTGAAGCTCTCATCGGTCAATATCAGTGTCGATATGAGTTCAATAACAGATTTTCTTTCTACTTGGATTTTATTAACAAAAAAAAAAAGAAAAAGAAACGTGTTTTTTTTAACTATAAATATCTATAAGATGAATATTACATTTTTGAACGGCAAACTAGATTTTTTTCTTTTTAAGTGGTTTCATGAAAATATATTTTTTTTCGATTATTGCGTATTTGAATTGTTTTTGTTTTTTTCAGAAAGCTTCTGTGTATTTGACCATTTTTAAAAAGATATTTAGTAAAAAAAAACAAATAAAATTTATAATTTTTTATTAAAATTTTAAAACGATTTTTAGCAAATATATCATTACCTAATAGAGAAACATGTTTTTGTTTGTTTTAAACTAGAAATGATTTCTTTAAAATGAATATTACATTTCTTGAAGGGTAAATTAGAATTGTTTTCTTTTTTTAAGCCGTTTCGTGCAAATAGTTTTTTGATCGATTGTTGCGTATCTGAATTGTTTATCAGAAAGCCTCTGTATATTTAGACATTTTTAAAACGATATTTATTAAAAAAAAAAAAATAATTTATAAATTTAAATTTAAATTCTAAACTGTTTAAAACTATATATAAATTTAAAATTTAAGATTTAAATTTTAAAAAAGATAATTATTATTTAAATATATATTTATATATTTTTTTCGGAAGCGATTACATGCAAATGAAGAATAATTTGCTGGAGATAAATAAAACAATCTTTAGTCTTTTAAATATGAATTTTCTTTGTTTACATTGGTGAATATACATTCTTCATGTAGTTCTAGTGACGTATGGACACATGATAAAATAATTTACAAGGGTCATTCAATAAATAAGGTGAATTTCTCGGCATAAGGACTTCTAATAAAGATAGAAGCTTACTTATTTTTATTTTTTTGTTTTACTTCTTTTTCACATGGATTTAATTTCTTTTGCAGATAAAAAAAAAACTTTGAGAGTTTTGGCGATTAACAAAGATGGCCGACCAAGAAGCATGCTCCAGGATTGAACAGCGCTCAGTTATCAAGTTTTTGGTTGTTGAAGGGTGCAAACCAGTTGAAATTCATAGGAGAATGTCAACTGTGTATGGTGCCACGTGTTTCAGCCAAAAAAATGTCTACAAGTGGGCTAAATTGTTTAAAGAAGGACGGAACAGTGTTGAGGATGAAGACAGGCCTGGGAGGCCTACAGAAGTGGTCTCCTGAGGTGATCAAATCAGTCAATGACCTCATTCAGTCTGACAGAAGAACTACTGTGAACTGCTGAGGCAGGTCAAGAAAGGCATAAAGAACAAAAGCAGGGGTCATCAGTCAGAAGGAGTCATCTTGCATCATGACAAGGCAAGGCCTCACGCAGCAGCCCAAACGGTGCAGACCATCAACGAGCTGGGCTGGGAACTGCTCCTTCATCCCCCTTACAGCCCAGACCTTGCCCCCTTCAGACTTTCACCTGTTTGGTCCTTTGAAAGCGTTCACGAAAGGCACAAAGTTTAAAAGTGACGATGAAGTCAAAAGTGTTGTGAGCGACTAGATGAGACATCAGTCCAAATATTTTTACGCTGAGGGAATACGGAAGCTTGTGCACAGATGGGAAAAGTGTGAGACAGTGCTGGGAGACTAGGTTGAAAAATAAAAAAAGTAAGCTTCTATCTGTATTAGAAGTCCTTATACCGAAAAATCCACCTTATTTATTGAATGACCCTAGTATATATAGATATATATATATATATATATAGATAGATAGATAGATAGATAGATAGATAATATAAATCTATCTATATATAAATTTCTATGACTTCTGTTAGTCGGTCCCTCCTTCCGTCACACCGTCTAAAATAGCCATACACTGACCAATCAAAACCAAATTTTGAGAAATGCAATCGGGTAAGTGAATACAAATTACAATTGTTTTTATTAGAATGTTTTTGGAAAAATGAAACGTTTTATTATGTAGCATACAAAATCTACCACTATTTTAAAGACTATTTAATGATTAAAATAACAAATACTTATTTAATAAAAAAACAATGTCGTTTTTGCATATCTTTTCTTTAAGATTTTATATGCAAGAATCCAGTTCGCATTTCGCCCTGCGTTTGCGCTAATATTAAACAAATCACAAGGCCAAACACTCTAAAAAGTTGAAATTTAGATACAGAAATATTTATGCCTGACTAATTGTATTATGCATGGTCAAGAGTAAGAAATCCTAAGAATTTAGTCTTCGCTATTAAAAAGGAAAAAAATAAAATTTCTTAAAAAATATTTTTTATCATGAAGTCCTATAGTATAAAATTAAATTCAACGAATTATTAAACGACGAAGTAGGGATTTTGTCAAAGTATTTTTCCAAACAAATCAGCTTATTCAAATTTCATCGATTGGTTTGCGAAATTGAATAAAACGTAGAGTTTGTAAATCTCGACAAAAATGTTAGCGATAACTTCAACAATTGTTATAGTGGAACACCCCTATTCTATTTTTAATAGACTCTCCCACCTATAATAAGTAGGAGTAGTAAGAGTAACAAGGGGTCGCAAAGTGGGTCGGTCTGAGTTCAGTCTGAAGTCGGACGAGCGGCTGACCGGTTGAAATCTATGCCTTCGGGCGGGGAGGAACCCGAACGAGGCTACGCCGAAGGGCGGAGTCTCTTTCGGGGAGGTAAAACGACCCTGAACCCGTTTATACGGGTTTTAAAAGGCCATATTTTTGTCCGAGCCCACGGGCTCGGAGATCCAACGTTAAACCGGCCTTGTGCCACATGATGCCCTCGTGTGGGGAGGGGTGACTGAATATCGCTCGGTGGGTCGGTCAGTCTATGCAGGACGACTGTTAGTCGGATACTAAAGTATCGGTGACCACAACTAGATTTCTCTGCGTGATTACCTATTATATCAAGTTCCTAACGTTTTGTACGTCGAACCTATTTTAGGACCGAATACAAGCCTCGACTGTGAAACCACTCCCTAACAACAATATCAAATACTGTGAGGAGTTCAACATGCGTCAGCATGTGACAAAATAGTTAGTGTAAGTAAAATTACAATTGCTATTTTTCAAGGCGTTTTCTGGTTTAACCCCCTTCTCCTCCTTTTCCCGCTTCCATCTTAATCTTTGTTTTTTACCCTTTTCTTCTTACTTTTATTTGTATTTTTCTTACTTTTTATTGTATTTTTTGTTACTAATATTCACGCTACACAAGGCCCAAGAGCAGCTCAAGGTAGAGGAAAGTAGATTGTTATATGAGCGTTAAGAGTAAAAGGTGCAATTTATGAGAATAGGACGGAAAGATAACGGGTAACCTAGAGTTGAAAAGGTTATGATCTTTATTTTTGCTTGTTTATTTCTCATTTCACTTCTATCTTTTTTCCATACCTATTTCATTTCTAATTTACCCTCTATTATAAATATATAGAAAACTCGAACGACCATAAATCCGTTGGGTTTTCCTTTTAAAAGAAGTTCATGATAGGAAATTATAGTAATCATTATTTGTTACATTATACACAATTTCTAAAGCCATGTATTAATTTATTATTGCGTTTGATTAATATTTATCATCTGTATTTGAATTATATTGTATAATGTGCGTAATAATAATAATGTATGTCGAGATCATATCAATTTAAAGTTAAGCTGACTAGATACAACCGTAAGTTCTACGCTAACAGTTTCTTTTCTCGCATTTCTTGTTTGTGGAACTACCTGCCGGCGCTATGCTTTCCAGCCAACTTTAATGTGAACAAATTAAATGCAATATCAGTCGCTATCTACTGCCCCAACTGATTACTCTTTTCTCTTCCCGCTCGTCATTAATGTTTCTTTTCCTAATTATTCCACACATTGTAATCTCGTGTGTCTTAGTGGCTTTGCACGGAGCGATACCGATTAAAAAAAATGTCATCAAATTAGAGAAATAAAATTACTAATTCATTTATAACTACGGGAGAACAGATGGATTTGTACCTTTCTCGAGTTATTTGCACTTAACTGAATATAATTAAACAACCTGGAATTCGAACTTAGCTCTTAGATTAACCATTATACATTACACCCCACGCACATCTAAGCTTACAACACCTTGCATTCACATCGGTCATTCATCTAGGTACTGACTAGGCTTGAAGTTGCTTAACTTCGTTGCTCGTACGGGAACTGGTGTTTCAAGACGGTGTGTGTCTAAGGCAACAGAATGTCTCCTTTTTTTTAGATAATAAAGATTTAGTCATACAATTCTTAATGATTCAATCATAGAAGGCGGGTTAATACTTTTTTTTTAATGATATTTGCGCCTAAGTGAATATAAGTACCTCACCTGCAACTGGAACTAAGCTCTTCGATTAAAAATTCTGTACCATTATGCATTACATTCCCCGCTCATCTAAGCTTACAGCACCTCGTATTCCCAAACGGTCACTGATCTATATACTGACTAGGTTTGATGTTGCTTAACTTCGGCCATCATACTTGAACCGGTGTTTCAACATGATGTGCCTGTAAGCCTAAAGTATTTTTACTTTTATTACATAATAATGATTTAGTCATAGAAGTCTTAATAATTCACTCATAACTGGCGGAGAAGAGGTGGGTTCATGCCTTTCTTAAGGGTTATTTGCGCGTAAGTGAATACAATGAACCCAACTGGAATTGGAACATAGCTCTTCGATTAACAATTCCGAAACATTATGCATTACATTCCCCGCACATCTAAGCTTACAACACCTCGTATTCCCGAACGGTCACTCATCTCGGTAATTACCAGGATTGATGTTGCTTAACTTCAGGGATCGTACGGGAACTGATGTTTCAACGTGATGTGTCTTTAAGCTGGTGATGCATAGTCCCATGAAATCGTATAGTGACTCAGTGAATTGCACATTCTACCACAGGCAGGGACAGGTTTTTCTTTTAAATAAAAAGAAGAAAAAATGATTTAAAATTTTTTTAAATACAAATATTTCATTTTTACATAGAGTTTTGAGCTGTGATATTTATTATTGATGATAGTATAAAAATGCCTTATCTTCTCCTCATATATGTTCCAGCAATAATAATAATATTTTGTTGTTGTCAGTACTCAGATCGGAGACAGATTGAGAACACCGGGGGCTGTAACTGACCCCCTACAATACGAAATATATTTGACTTTATCAAACTCATCAGATTTACTATCTAGACTGGAATAAATGGTTGATTTCTTAAGATTTTCTTAGTATGTATATCAGTAATCTTCATAAAAATTAGTAGTGCTCTTATAACTACTTGTTGATAAGTACTTTAGTAAATTTGATTTCTAATTGCTTTTATTTGAAGAAGTTCACTGACTGCCCAAGTCTCACACCCATAGAGGTGGATGGATACAACAAACGGTTTGTAGAGTATGAACTTCTTCTGGAAACTGATGTTGCTCTTCCATATCCTTTCCAGTCTGGTTATCGATACTGTGACGATTCGCTTGCGGATTTCTGGTTTTCAGGTTGCTCCTAAGTATTTGAAGCTGAACACTTCCTCCAGTGGTTGGCTGACATGGGTGTTGCTTGTATTATTCAACATTACTTTTTATTACTCTGCGTTAATGTACATTCAACATGCACCGGCTCAACGAGTTTGTTGGTCAACACTTGCAGCTCACTGCTATTGTCCGCCATAAGATAATATCGTCTGTGAAACACAGGTTGCAAACAGGTCATTCTTTGCCCCAGTTAACAACAGACTGACTGCCATTTTGGATACCAGATGCCATTTTGACCTTATCAAACTCATCAGACTTTCTATCGAGACGGGAATAAATGGTTGATTTCTTGAGATTTTCTTAATATGTATATCAGTAATCTTCATAAAAATTCGTAGTCCTCCTATAACTACTTGTTGATAAGTACTTTGTTAGTAAATTTGATTTCTAGTTGCTTCTGTTTGGAGAAGTTTGTTCGCTGAAAGTCTCACTCCCGTAGAAGTGGATGGATACGAAGAGTGATTTATAGATCTTGGAATTGCTATTGAAACTAGTGTTGTTCTTCCATATCCTTTCCAATCTGATTATCGCCGCTGTGTCTTTGGCGATCCGTGTGTCGGATTTCTGCGTCACAGGTGCCATCTTTTAACAGGTTTCCTCCCAGGTATTTGAAGCTGAACAATTCCTCCGGTGGTTTGCCGTCCATGATGATAGTGGCACTGGTGCTGCTTGAGCGATTCACCATTAATTTGGATTTTACTGCGTAGAGTTCTATTCTATAAACGCCGGCTCTTTTCCGAGTTTGCTGGTCAGATCATACAGTTCACTGTTACTGCCCTTCATAAGCTCAATATTGACTTTGAAACGCTGGTTTCAGACAGGTTAAACCACTAATAGTCGCATTTAAAACCAATGTGGTCGTGGAAGGTTTCCTGAATCATTTTCCTCAGAGTCAGGTTGAAGGGTGTTGGAGAACGTAGACATCACTGTTTAACATCGATACTCATTTGAAAGAAAACTGCCACTTAGTTGCTAAAAAGATCTGTGGAAGCGGTTAGTGCCGAAATAAGCACGTTAATAAATCAATATTGTTTTTGTCGTTGTTGTTGTTGTTGTTGTTGTTGTTGTTGCTGTTGTTGTTGTTGTTTTTGTTGTCGTTGCTGTTGGAGCTAACAGATCGCTCGCAAAGATACTTTCAAAAAAGAACAAAAACTTAACTTTGAAGTTGATAGCTGTCAATAGCAAAGAGTTAAAGAAACTTCGCTTCCAAAGAGCCGTTCCGGTAAATAAATTGTCAAGATTCACGGCATCATATTTGACGATTTTTTTCCCCTGATTCTAAGGACATGTTAAAATTCTGATTTACAGTTTCTTTGTTCATATTTATTTATTTATTTATTTATTTTGTTGTTGTTTTTTTTTAATTTTATTTTATTTATTTATTTATTGTTATCCATCATTATTATCCATAATTTTCGGTCTGATTGCACCGATGTTCACATTATTTCCACGTTTTCGCATAATCTTTGCTTGGGGTAAACCATATTTCAAACTCTTCCCACATTTACGCGCTTTCGTTTGATTTTTAGATTGCCACCATGAACTGCCTGTCGCACTCAACAAATTGATTTCTTCATAAACGTTCCTTATAAATCATCTCGCATGGGTTTCAGTATTTTTTGTGATGTCAGCGAACACTCGTTGCCATTGTTGTGTTGCCATCGAATACTCGTTGTCACTTTCGTAATGCTCGTTGACGTATAGACTTTGAAATTGCAGAGACAACTATAGTACACCGTTCAACAATACTTTGTCAGATTCCTACGAATATCACTCGCACTAATAGTACTTGCTCGATAATATTCACTCGAATAGTAGCCACCGTATAGTGATCCGAATAGAGAAATAGTAACGTGAATAGAATAGACAATAATATAGTATAGTAATAGAGGATAGGCTAGAAATGGCGATCATTAGACACACGCTAGCTCTTGTATGTGTGTTTCCTCTATGGTCAGATTGTATACTTAATTCAGTAGCGGAATCGCCCGTGTTTGCTCACTGGTGATCTATGTTCAAACTCAAGTGTCGGCAGTGACACTTTATTCATATATAACACAATTAAATTAACTTTGATTTTGATCTTTGATTTTGGATACACCATCGTTCAAACTCTGCCCGTTGTAGTAGAGACTTTGTAATCGCAGACCCAACTATAGTATCGCCGTTGAACAATACTATAGTCAGACGTCTTCGAATAATACTCGCACTAATAGTACTTGCTCGATAGTAATCGCTCGAATAGTAACCACCGAATAGGGAACCGAATAGTAATCCGTATAGTATCTGAATAGAGGAATAGTATAGTGAATAGAGTAGATAATAGCGGTCCGTATAGAAATCCTTAGTAATAGAGGATAGACTAGAAATAGTGATCATTAAACACACGCTACCTCTTGTATATGTGTTTCCTCTATGGTCACATGGTATACTTAATTCAATAATGGAATCACCCGCGTTTGCTCACTGGCTATCTATGTTCAAACTCAAGTGTTGGCAGTGACACTTTATTCCTATATAACAGTATCGTTGTTTTTGTTGCTATTGTTGTTAGACCGTTTGGATTCTTTGTGTGACAGCGGCCGATCCAGGGTCTTGTCCTGGTCACGGCGCCAATTGTGACTCCGCCACTCCTGTTCGTTCGTTCGTTCGGGTGGGTGCCGCTCCAAACGTGATGTCCGCCTGTCTGCGTCAGTTGTGCTATCCCGTCCTGTGACGACCAACTGGCTTGGTATTGGTCGCGGCACCCAAGTGTGACGTTCTAACCATTTGGTGATTCGGATGGGAATCGGGTTAGATCCGATAACAGCCTCGTCCAACGCCTGGTTACCGAAGTAACTACTTTGACCTCCAGTCTGCCTACCCACGTTGTGAATTGATCTTAGGCAGACGAAATTAATCAGTCGTCGGGGCCGTAATGCAAGTCGGGTTCGAATAAGGGTGGTATCGCACAAATAGATGTAAGAGAAAATAAAATAACAACTCGAAAATTTCAAACGTATCAAAAAAAGGATAACAATATTTTATATCTGGTTGCTGGATACAGGGCCACGTCTATCTCCCAACCTGCTATGTGGATTCGTGACACGTTGTTTTTGTTAGGCGAGTCTTAACATCTAAGTTGTCTGTTCTTTAAGAAACTGGTTCTTGGTGTGTCTTCAGGCGAAATCCGCAAAACTTATTTTGGTGGTGTGAGTCTAAGTCGTTCTTCAAAAATAAATTGTTCTTGGCTAGAGGTTTAGGTCGTGATGCCTGGAATCTTTCAAGTCAGCTATCTGCGAGGTTATTAACTCTGTAACTGTCTCTTCCAATTGCCAACTCCAACTGCTTTTCACTCGCTGCAACTTTGCTTATATGGGCGCCGACCCAAACCGGGGTGGACACGTCGGGGTCCGAGGTTCCTTGATAATTCTAAATCCATAGTCCACTTCTATATTTTCGGTCAGGAATTTTCCACTCCTTTCCATTTTTGGAAGTCTTCTCTTACCCCCACCTTCTCCTGTTCTCATATGGATATCTCACCATACTTCAGAGGGGCGTCAACGGTTTTCCCACTTCTTCGCAGTAACGTCTCATACCTATCCTCTCAATGGGCGGTGGCAGTCCTCCCCACTTGCGTCAAATGATCACCTCCGCCTGGCTCTCGTTAACATGCGGCCAATGGGCGTCCAACAGTGTGGGTGTGACCGGGCTAGCCTTGTTTTAAGAAAAAATATATCTTGCTCAAAAAAAAAAATATCTTTTTCTTTTCCTTTTCTTTCCTTAATCGCAGCTCTTATCCTCAATGTCACCTGGGATCTATCAATGAGATTTTCGCCAATTATCAAGTGGGTGGTCATCTAGCGAAGCACAGCCAACTTTTCGTCCCGATAAAGCAGTTTCACTATCCTAGCCGTATTTGCATTCTTGGTGCCAATTTCTGATAACATAGTTTTATTATCATAGCCGAATTTCAACACAACACAGATGTCTTGTCCAAACGACATCTTCCCATCGACAAAGACTTAACCCAGGGCTGGGCTTTGTGTGTGGTCAACAGATGACCTATTAAATCCTTTCCCGATAATATAAGTTCACCATCATGACACAGTTAATTTTTTATCTATTTAAAAAACTGTGTATCAACCTGGACTTTGCCAGCTAGCTTTATGACAATGGCCATAAGGATTTTCACCATCCCCATTATCAAAATAACATCGCCAAATGTCCATGTCGTGGGTGCCTTTCCTTTATCATCTAAGTTTAACTCTCGCCTCTCTTTTTCTTTCTTTTCTTTCTCTTTTTCCTTTCTTTTTTTTTTCTCGCGCCCCTAAATGGTGTCACATTTGCAAAGAAGCTCGCGAAACCCAATCAAAGCCACAAGTTCCAGCAATTTAATTTCCACCCTGTTCTTCTGAAAGAAATTTTGCTTAACTGGTCAATTACTGTATCAAGACTAACGAAGGGACTACTCTGAAAATAGCAGCAGCCAATAATGAAAAATGACGAAAACATTGCTTTTAAGGAGCTATTCCCGTAGTTAATGTATCAAGATACTAGAAATCATATTTGAGGATTTTTTTCTAATTCCAAAATCCTGTTACAATCTGAAGATCTGTTTCCACATTGATATTTCCTTCTTCTGCAATCAGTTTACCAATTAATTTTCGATTTGTTTGCAGCGTTGTTCAAACTCTGCGCATATTTGCATCTTTCCTTTTTTTTTTAGATACCCACTTCATGCGTCACCGTAGAAATATCCTCGTCCATTAATGGGCAGCTAGTCGCACTAAAAAAACACTTAATTCCTTTAGAGTATATCCCCAATACGATCTTTTTACATGGGTTTCATTATTTTTGTTTGCTGTTTTCCTTGGGGGTGATTGGATCTTTCACAAACTGCCGAAAAAAAATGAAAAATATCAATTTCGGTGTTCCCTCGTCAACGTTTGTTTAACCTTTCATCATCCACTCCACTTAAACAGGGGGACTATTTTTAAGTTGTCAAAAGCCAACAGTAAACAGCTAAGCAAATTTTCCTTTATAAGAGCCATTATAAATACGAAATTGTGAATATTCCAGGAACTATATTTAGGGATATTTTTTCTCTCAATCCCAAATCTTCATATTCCATGCTTCAGCTAACAGTTTCAATTTTCGATCTGAGTGCGTCGAGGTTGACACTCTTTCCATATTTGCATTTATTCTTCGTGTAAGCCAATTTTCGCATCAACTTTCTCATCTTCTCTTGCTTCCTTGAGACACGAGTCCAAACATCTCAAAAACTATAGATTTTACAGAGCATGTTTTCCATAAAGCATTTTAATATAATCTTCTGTTCATGCGTTTTCGTTTTTGTTGTTTGTGTATCGACTGGATCCTACACAATGAAGATTGTAAAAGGAACAGAATCCGACAATTTAATTATTCGTGTTTCCCTGTTAGATCAATGTTTGCTTAACTTGTATCTAATTGCCTCAAGCTTCTTAAAACCATTACACTTGAAGGTGAAAACGGAAAAATAGCGACCAGGTGAGAAAACTTTAATTTCATATGGCTATTCCTGTACTGAAATTGCCCGGATTCGAGATACTGTCTTTGATGAAATTATTCTCCTTCTCAAATCTTCTGTTGGAATCTACCACGCGTTTTCGCTCTAGTTCTGGTTTCAGTGGCAGACTTAATCTTTGATTTGGGCGTACCTAGGTTCAAACTCTCCACGTTTGCATTTCTTCTCTGCGTTTTCGTCTGCCAATTCTTGCGCCACCGATCACATTTTCCCACCTTTTCTTGAATCGTTGTGTCCTCTCTTAAATAATTGATTTCTCCAAAGCATGTCCACCATAACCAATTCAATATGAGAAAATTTTTACAGACCCTTTTACTAATCTTCGAGAAAAACTTCATATGAAGCAATTCCCTCAGATTCAATTCAATAATTTTCCGGCAATTGTATAATATGAACTTGTATAAATTGTTCTGCAGTAAATGAATTAACAATTGTTACTAACGGCACCAATATTGAAGCGAGTGCTGGGGTATTCATTGACTTTTGAGCCCTACGAGAGTCAGTAGATAAGACGTACGTAAAGAACCAACAGGTAATACTGACTAGATGTGTGGCGAGTGACGTAACAGTGTCGCGTGAAATGAAACCAGAAAGATGAATTCAAAATGTGACCGACTCTTTTGATTGGTTTAATTTTTTTTTGTTTTTTCTTTTGTTTTTTTTTTGTTTTACGGCATATCAACCAAAATGGATTATTTAATGCCGACCAAAATTTTTATTGCTGGTAATATGTTTTTCAAAAAGATGTATAGCTGGTAATTTTTTTTTTTTTTTGAATATATAGCTGATAATTTTTTTTTTTCAAAAATGTATAGTTTGGTTTGGTTTGTTTTGTTTTAAGGCATATCAACCAAAATGGATTATTTGATGCCGACAAAATTTTTATTGCTGGTAGAATATTTTTCAGAAAATGTATAGCTGATATTTCTTTTTCAAAAATTGTATCGTTTGATTTGGTTTGGTTTGTTTTACGGCATATCAACCATGATGGAATATTTAATGCCGACAATTTTTTTATTGCTGGTTTCCTACTGGCCAGAGTGAGAGCCTATAGCTGGCTGCCACGAATAGGCAGGAATTTTCAATTGGCCAGCGTGAGAGCCAACAGCTGACTGACACGAATGTTAACTAGCATGGTAGCATGCAAAAAAAAAAGTTGCTACATTCGTCACAAGTGGGAAAAATTTAAATCTGCATGGCACTTTACTCCAGTTGGCTCATTCGCTTATTAAACTCAACGTTGATACTGATTCCGCAGAACTGGGTCGGGTGTGAAAAAGTATTTGTTGTTAACATTCTTTTTCATTCGATTTTTCCAGTTACGAGTCCTTTTTTTAAAGCTGATCGTTTTGTGTTCATTTTGTTTAGTTCTTTTTTCGTAAGAGATTTAATGTTTAGTATAGAGCTTAGAAAAAATTCGCAGTGTGAGGTAGTCAAGAAGTAAGGCATATAGCAACATCAGCACTGCAAAGGGCACTCCTTTAAAGGCAAGGAAGGGCAAAAATATTTTAAGTCAAGTGATAGTGATTGCTGTATGAGTCGTACGATTTTTTTAATCAAGCACGGGCAACGCCGGTCCCATGCTGCTAGTAGCTGATATTTTTTTTTTTTTCAAAAATGTATAATTTGGTTTGTTTCGTGGCATATTAATCTCTATTAGTCATTTAATGCCAACTCGATTTTTATTGCTGGTAATATTTTTTTCAAAAATTTATTTCTGGTAATAATTTTTTACAAAGTATTTCTGGTATTAAAACCTATTTTTACATTTTCATAGTGTTTTGAGTTAATTTGAGAGTCAACTATTCGCCATAGCTGGGACTCTAACAGGTTCTACCACCCGGGTCAGGGTAGACCAGGGAACACCAGCATTTAAGAGGTGGTTTTACGCTCCTTAAAACTTCCTGATCAGAAGCCTTGCTGTTGGACGTAATTAATTGTCTTACCCAGGACGCTTATGTAGTTTATCGGCATACCCAAGACGGGAATCTTTTGAATTTACTTTCACATAAACTGCCTAAATTAATATACATTTCCTTTTTCCCCCACATAAGGTATGAATTAGATAACAGGGTAAAGCAGGCTCTCAAATCTTGACTGGTAACTATTGTAGAACTACTGCGAATTTAGAACCGCGAGAAAGACAATGGAAAATCATACGACGTTATTTTTAAAATAATATTCAACCGTAATTTCTATGCTAAGAGTTTCTTCTCTCGCCTTGCTCGCTTGTAGAACTTTCTTCTGGTTACTTGCCTTCCAATGTATTTGATCTTCAATACTTTAAACACAGGGTGATTAAAAAGTAACTCCCTATTTTACATATGATGGCATCTTCCGTCTTGTAAAAAATTATAATTAGACGGGAGAGTCCATCATACATAAAATAGGCAGTTAATTTTGAATCACCCTGTACAAAATCCATGGTTATCCTCTATTATTGCATGTTTCCCGTTCTTTTTGTTGTTTTATCTTCTTAATAATGTTTTCTTTTTCTCATATTCTTTCTCACTCGGTAACCGCTTGTGTCTTTGTGGTTTATTGCTGTGTCTGGTGTGAACTGATTAAAACCAGTCAAGAAAATTTACAGATTATAAAGAGACGGAAGCAGTTGAGAACGATAGTTTTTGACGACGTGAACGGCTATAGCATTCAATAAAATATCTAAGAACTCATCAGCCGAAATTAGCTGATCATTTTAGAAGCGGATTACTTAAACAGTATTGGGATATGCAATGATCTGATACCAGGGAAGGTGCTTGGATTTGAATAAAATTAGTGCAATTCAATCCATAGAAATGATCACCACACACGTGAGAGTGACCACATACATAAAAAATTTAGGACAAAGATGAACTGATAAGTGTATAAGAAACTGAGTTGGAAAAATTTAGGGATCAAAATGAACATAATCTAAACGCTCTGTTTAAAACAAAGAAAATGCAACTTCGTTTGGATTTGGAAATGCAAATCAATTCTATCCGAGCAAAGCTATTTTGAATCTTAAATATGGGTTCTGTCAAATCTTATATGAGATTGTCCTTGTATCTCAGGAAATTATGAAATTCCTACCTTCATTTTCTGTCTATATCTCTGAGATGAGGTTTTATGTTTACTTGGATTGTTTACGTTATTCGGACTGTTATCGTAATCTTCATTGCCATATTCACAACGTTTCGGCTTCTATATCTCTGAGATGAGGTATTATGATTGCTTGCATTGTTTACGTTATTCGGACTGTTATCATCATCTTCATTGCCATTTTCACAACGTAACATAACTTTACAATATCTGTCTATATCTCTGGGATGAGGTATTATCATCACTTGCATTATATTATTCGGACTGTTATCCTCATCTTCATTACCATATCCAAAACGTTTCGGCCGTTGTACGCCCCGACCTCTATATATCTGTCTATATTTCTGAAATGAGGTATTATGATTACTTGTATTATTTATGTTGTGGAGTGATTTCGCAGTGGAAGCGTGTATTTGTATTAAGTCGGTCCTAAAATAGGTTCAACGTACAAGAACTTAGGAACTTGATATAATAGGTATAACGCAGAGTAATCTTGTTGTGGTTGCTGATACTTTAGTATTCGACTAACTGTCGTCCGACATCGACTCACTGACTCACCGACTTCTACTACTCCTACTTATTATAGGTGGGAGAGTCTATTAACTATAGAATAGGTGTGTTCCCCTATAACATCACCCCCCACCCTAAAACTTTACTCCGTAGGAGTAAACAGTTTTCTTTCTTTATTTTTTACAGGAAATATGAAGAAAAACAAACAAAAAAACTTTTTTAACAACATCGTGGCGTATCTCCTACGTTTTGGATCCACTTTTAAATGATCATTTGCCTTTCTTTTTTTCTCCTGGATCGGCGTACCTCAGGTAAAATCGTTGCAGACGTCGTTAGATCAAACGTATCGAAAATCACCTCCATCGGCGTTTCTTCCGCGTGACCGCTGTCAACTACGTCTGAAGAGCGTCGTCTGATGTGGTTAATGTGCCTTCTGCACGTGAAATTTTCGCCTTTCACCAAGTGCATCATATTGCCAATCCGCTTTTCTATTTTTCCAATCTCCTAGAATGATTTCTTCTGCTTATAGACCTTAAAATATATTTTTTCACCAGGATGGTATATTTTACTTGAATAAATTTTTCTCTATCTGGCTTTGTCTTTTTTGGTAATAATTTGTTGAAGACATATCTTACCCAACGTGTGGCTGGTGTTCCGTTATTTGGGGTAATTCTGTAGACCTGTAGAAACTTCTGCAGGGCTTCATCTGCAGGTATTTCCCTAGCTTACTTTAGAGCTCTTTTTAGGGTGTCCACAAATTTTTCAGCTAACCCGTTTGATCTTGGGTGATATGAAGCTGTGGTAAAATGTTCGACGTTGTATTCCTTGCAGAAATGTTTAAATTGTTTCGACGTAAACTGACTTCCGTTGTCCGTCACAATTGTGTCTACTACACCAAACCTTGCGAACAATTCCAGCAGAAAGATTTTAGTACTTTGCGTAGTCGGATTTCTTATCCTTTGTACCTCAAGCCATATTGAGAAACTATCGACTACTATGGTTTAATGGTATCCATTCAGAGGACCTGCAAAATCCACATGTAACCTAGATCATGGTAGATCTGTTTTTGGCCATGGGTTAAATGTTATTGGGGGTGCCTTTACATTTTGCCACTGATTTCTCAGTCTCCCTGTCCATATTCGGCCAGTATCCAAAACTTCGCATTAGGCTCTTCATCCTAGTGCTGCCCGGGTGACCAGTATGAAAATCCTTTAGTATTTGCTTCTACAATGTGTATGGAATCACCACACGTTCTCTGTACAACAATACTGTATCGCAAAGCGAAAAAACATTTGTTGTGTACTGATCCCTCTCGGCTATTTTTTTCTTTTATTTTTGTCCCTGGTGGCTTCTTCTTTTATTTTTTCTAGAGTTACCGGAAGTTCCCGAACTGCATTACAAACAGTAAATTTCAGCTCTTCTTCTGACTTCAGTGAGGCAATTACCGTGTCTTCTAATGGTTCGCTCGTTTTGGGAATTAACCTGGACAGCCCATCAACGTAGCCAAATTTATTCGATGGTATGTACTCCATGCTGAAGTTATAGTTTAGCAATATCGTACCTCATCTCTGTAGACGGTTGGCTGTATGCGCCGGCAAACCCTTTTTCGATCCAAAAATCGAAATTAGATGCTTATGGTCGGTTTGTAGTTTAAAATGTCGACCGTGGAGAAAACGGTGAAATTTTGCTACTGCAAATATTATTCCAAGCGCCTCTTTCTCTATCTGAGAGTAATTCTTCTCAGCCGGAAGTAGCGCTCTAGAAGCATGCGCAATTTGTTTTACTTCACCATTTGTCATTTTGCGTAAGATACATGCTCCTACTCCATACGCACTTGCATCGCAAGCTACTATGATCTCTAAATCCGGGTTGTAATGAGTTAAAAATAATTCCGAGGTTAACACTTCTTTTATCCTTTCAAATGCTTTTTGGCATTCATTAGTCCATTTCCAGAGTTTTCCTTTCTTCAGTAGTTCATTTAATGGTGCCCGCAGATCATAAATTTTAGGGATGTATATTTGGTAATAATTGACTAATCCCCAAAACTTTGTAATGTGATAATATCATTCGGAGCCTTTTATAGCCGCTGTTCGCTCTGGATCTGACCTTCTACCATTCTTATCGATGATCTGCCCCAGATATTTTATTTTCTCCATAAAAAACTCACATTTGCTTTCCTTGAGTTTAAATCAAAAATCTTGTATTCTTGAAACTACTGCATTTACATGTTCCACGTGTTCTGCTATACTTGTACTTCTCATGAGGATGTCGTCCGGATACGCTACAGCAAAATCTAGACCACCCAACATCGAATCCATTACTTGTTGGAAAATGGCGGACGCTACCTTAATCCCAAAACGTAGTCTGTTAAATTTATACAGACCTCGATGTGTGTTTATACACAAAAATTTTGACGTTTCTTTTTCTACCGGTATTTGCAAATATGCGTCGCTGAGGTCTATCTTCGAAAATATTGTGCCTCCATTAAGCTTCGCAAATATTTCTTCCGCTGTTGGTAGAGGATAATTATAGTCTTTGAGTTTAAACCCATGAAGAAATCAGCACAAACACGAATTATTTTAGACTTTTTTTTCAAGTATACTGTCGGTGTTGCCCATTCACTATACTCAACTTTTTTAAGTACACCGGTTTTCTCTAATCTGCCCAATTCTTTATCTATCTGTTCAATTGAGGCAAACGGCGCATTCCTTTTCTTTTTGAATACCGCCTGTTTTCTTTTAGCTGGAATTTTGCCTCCATCTTGGTACACGTTCCTAACCCTGGAGAAAAAAACAGTAGGAAATGTTTCCTTAAGTTTCTTTACTAATTTTTGGGCTTCGGAGTTTAAACTTTTTACCTTGTAACAGAAGGAATTTATCGGTAGATCCCATAATTGGAATTCTGTTATCCAATTTCTACCAAGTAAGTTCGTGGTATTTTCTATGACAAATAGTGTAGCTTTTCGCGTTTTTTTATTTAACGTGACGTTTGTAACGAATTCGCCAATAAATTGTATTTTTTCTCCCGTCACTGACCTCGCGATTTTATTTGTCTTCATTAAAGTTGGTTTCCCCAACTTCTTCCACGTATGCAAATTTATAATAGATAGGTCGGAACTAGTGTCGAGTTGCACTTTTATTTCTTTATTACTTATTTCGACGGTAACAAATTTTCTGGTTATTCACCTCGTCGGACTATAATTTTCTTATTTTATTGTCTTTATTTTTTGACCTGCAGTGCGAACTTTTATGACCCACTCTTTTACAGATGAAACATTTTTTATTCCTAAAATTGCCATATCTGTACCAGTGAAGTTCACCGCAATCAAAACATGGCTTCGGCAGTTGTTTATTTTTCTCTGGTATTTCACTTTTTGTTTGATATTTTTGGTAGACTGACTTTCTTCTTTGTAGCGTATTTTCCTTACATGCGAAACGCCAGACTGTTCTATCTTTTTTGAATCTTTCTTAACGCTAACATATCTTGTGCAGTATTCTGCCAACTTCTGTACCGTAACACTCGGCTCGCTTTCCAATTTAGCCTGTACTAATTTTCTCGTCTCTTTCCCATACCTGCCCCTGAACAAACATCAAGTACTTAAAATTGTCAGCGCTTAACTCTGCTAGCTTGAATTCTTCACAATGCTTATTAACATAGGCTGCGTACCATATATAGTCTTGTTCGTCATCTTTCATCAGATTCAGACATTTCCACCTCTTGTGAAACAAAGATGTCTTTTTACTAAATATTTCACTTAATATATTTACCGCCTCGTTAAATGTCAACTCGCTAGTTTTTTCGGTAAAATGTAGTTTACCAATTTGTTATGCTCAGCAGTTCCTAATTTGCTTAAAAGGAGCCTAAATTTTTTTTCCTTCAGACCACGAGTGGCAGTCCTCATTATACACGTCCGTATATTTTTTTATAATACTTCTCAAAAGTTATCTCTTCATCTGGACTGTACGTGAATATTTCAGTTGAATTCCATATTGTATTATCTGGGAAAGAATCATTTTGTAGATTTTTCTCTTTCCTCTTCTCAGTTATTTCCAGAATTTTGTTTTGAAAGTCCCTATGCATCTGTTCCATTTTTTGTTGAAATTGTATTTATCTATTAAAAGTTTAGCTGCATCTGGAATGTTTTTTGTTGCTCTAATATTGTCATCTGTTGTTCCGACTGGAACTTAAAGAATTCCTGGAATATATTTTTACATTCCTCTATCTTCGCAAAAGTTTACACAATGCCTAAATACTGTAGAGGGGAGGGGTCCTACGAATTTGCAATTTATGACCTATTTGAGCAAACTGTATTATCGGGGAGAAAAAAAATTCTTTTCTCGGTTGAGAATACGACAAATTTTTTCGTCACTAAGTTGACGTCTTGGCTTGTGAAAAACTTTGCCAAGTTTTTTTTTTTTTTAAGTGTGAATCCGAGATTTCGTCGCCAAATATTGTTGTGACGAGCGAAATTTTTTTTCTTCCACCGTATGTATTCGAATCCCTCGTCGCCAAATTATTGTTGTGGAGTGATTTCGCAGTGGAGGCTTGTATTGGTACTAAGTCGGTCCTAAAATAGGTTCGACGTACAAAACGTTAAGAACTTTATATAATAGGTATAACGCAGAGTAATCTAGTTGTGGTCGCTGATACTTTAGTATTCGTCTAACTGTCGTCCGACATCGACTCATTGACTCTTACTACTCCTACTTACTATAGGTGAGAGAGTCTATTAACTATAGAACAGGTGTGTTTTCCTATAACAATTTACATTATTCGGACTGTTATCCTCATCTTCATTGCAATATTCCCAACATTTCGGCCGTTGTACATTTCTGCGTACTGCTGTTTCTTAAATCATAGATCTTGTATATACAGTCAACGACGATATTATTCGTACACCCATCAATATTTTTATCAATTTCTCAGAATCTAATGTTCTGAGTAGTTATATGGGCATTTTAATAAAGATATTTGCCATGAAAGATAATATTTTGTTATTTTGGCATAGAAGATTACTATGTAATGATAACGGTCGCGGAATAGCAAACGCAAGTCGTAAATTCGTGATGCTGTTCTATGACGTAAGAGGCCGAAAGTTAACAACAGAGCCATATGTCTAGATTCATTGTAATGTTTTGTGACTAGTTTGAGATTTCGTTTTGTAGAATGAGGTTTGCTTTTTTTTAATGTAGATGACTTCCAATATCTGAAGGTTCTTTTTACTATCTGTATGTGTGAGTATTATTGTATTATCAACTAATATCTGTCTAATATCATGTACATGCTTATGTCTTAGAAATGTTGTTTAATAGAAATAAGCTCGGAAAGGTGAAAGGTATGTCTACGGGAGAGTGTAGCTGGAGATAAACCAATATATCTAGTGGGTTTATTATTAGTATCAGAGATAAAATATCTGAACTGGCATGTAAATTGATACACTACATTGGTTTTTTTGTAGAGGATTTAGTTGTGTGGTTGTAGCGTTATTAGAGAGTATGAGGTTCTTGTTTTTTTAAATTGTTTATAATATATGATGAGCTTAACTTGTTTATTATTATTAATAGGCTTAATATTTCTACTTATGTTTTTGGGTGTTGCTTCGCATTATTGTAATTTTTATGTATTTGGTTACAATAGGATAAGTTAAGACTGTTATGTTTTATTTGATGTTCACTATTATTATTAATATTATCCATTTTATTAGGGGTATTATTAAGTTTATTGCGATACATTTAAATTTGCTGATCAAATGACGGAATTAGGGAATCTATTGTTAACAAGTCTTTGTTTAATGTTATGTAATTCTTTATAGAATATGGTTCTGGAAGAAGATATCATTTGTGTGCGTTGGATTAAGTTTTTCTATATCGACTAACTTATATCGTTGGGTCCATTCTCTATTATAATTAAGAAGACACGAGTTAATTCTAGTGGGTTTCTTATATCGAGAAATAGTAAATCCATGTGTGCTGGAATCAATAAATACGTCAAAGAATCTAATTTTATTATTAATATTAAGTTCTAAGGTAATTTTGAGGACGGATTGACTTTCATATTTGTTTATAAATTGTGTAATTTGACCAATATTTTTTAGCTAAAACGAAAATGTCATCTATGTATCTTAAATATATAGGGGTATTATTAGTGTCATTAAGTATTTTATTTTCTAAGTGCCTCATATAATAATTAGAAAAAAGGCGGCCTAAAGGAGATCCCGTCGCAATACTATCTATT
>OZ010609.1:7699673-7717173 GCA_963932145.1 Acanthosepion lycidas | reverse complement strand
CTTTGGAGTTTCGTCGGCGAACCTTTGTGTAATAATTGCTCTGCACACTCATCAGGAGATATTAGCAAATTTTCTTTATTTTTATAGTAAGTTAAAAATAATTTAATCGCTTTTTATTGATGCTATGCTGATTTTTCTACTTTGTAAGCGTGTGTATATGTGCGCGCCCTTACGCATGTATATGCACATGTGTAAGATGTCATGGTTATTTTTTCTTTTCATAATTTACTTTTCTCCTTTTCTCTCTCGTTATTTTTTCTTTCTTTTATTTATCTTTCAGCTGAAAGTTATTCGAGGGATCAAAGACAACTTAAAATTAGACTAATATTCCACAATATCTTGAAGTCTTCAAAATTTTCCAAAGTATAGGCGCATTACGTTCTTTTGTACTTATTATTTATCCGTACACCCATTAATTTTGAATATTTTTATACATTTCTCAAAATCTAATGCCCGTATGATGTCATGTTTTTTTTTTTTTAAAAAAACCCCTACCTGCCTCCTATTAAAATGACTGATTCCCAACTCCTTGAGAGCGCCTCGTTAAGTCTGCTTGGTCTCACGCTCTCTACTGACATGAAGTGGAACAAATACATTGAATCAATAGCTTCATCTACCGCAAGGAATATTGGTTCTCTGTGTCGTGCCAGAAAGATTTTCTCGTCTGAGTCCATCCTTCAAATCTATAAATCAACCATTCACCCTTGCATGGAATACTGCTGTCATATATGGTCTGGTGCTCCCGCTGTACGTCTAGACAAAATCCAGAGACGAATATGCAATATGATAGATCCTGATCTGGCATCTAGTCTACAATCGCTATCCCACAGACGTGCTGTGGCCTCCCCCTGTCTCTCCTACAATTTTCACGGCAACTGTTGCGAAGAGCTACTTTCGCTGTTTCCCAGACTGCATGAATTTAAACGTGCTACCAGACTGGCATCTCCGTTCCACTCTTTCCCTGTCAAAACGGTTAAATGTAATCGTCTCGTCTTTTCAAACAGCTTCTTCTCCCGCACTTCACGCCTGTGGATCTTCCCTGCCCTTACTTGATTACCCGATGGTTATAATTTTCAAATATCCAAGTGTAATGTCAATCGACATCTGACTCCCTGAGCTTGTTCCCCGTCCTTCTCCGTATCCTTTACTCAAACACGCCTCTTTACCCTTGCTCTCAATACTCTGTAACCCCTTGCGTGCTAGTCACACTCCCGCTTTGTTTGGGGTGAATTGACTTAAAAAAATGTTAATAAGCCCAAAAAAGAAATATAAAACTCAATTTTCAGAATAATAGGCTAAAGAAAACAAATTTGACAGGCCAATTATGCAAAATAGGGAAAGACAAAATTATTCGTACAGTATGAAAAGTTGAAAAAAAAATAACAATTCACAATAGAATGGCTTCTGATCTTTATAACTTTCTGCAATTGTTTTCTCAAGTTTTTGATAAGATTTAAACAAATCTTTTCTGGGATCTTCTATTCTTCCATTCGTTGACTGTAAATAGTAATGTTTTTATATTAATTCTGAAATGGAGAGGGAAACATTTGTTTATATATCATTGCTTGTCCATTTTTTCTTTATCCTTGTTTAGTAGTTAATAAAAACAACCACACAGAGTATCATTTAATTTTTATTATAATTATACAATATTATATTGCAATTTTACAATTTTCGAATAACCAATTGTGTATTTTAATTGAATATATGGATAAACTGCACAAAGGTCATGTATTTTTGATCAAGTACTTAAGAATGTCTCAAGTGATTTTTCAAAACCAATTTGTGTGTGTATAGTAGGCAGAATTCCTTTGTCCATATTCCGTTATTCTTTTGAAAATTAAAAGATTGCAATAATCTACTATGATGCTTTGTGTAATGGTTATTGGGAGAGTGGCTGCCCCCGTCTCCCCCCCCAAGATGCGTTTTTTCGTTAGTTTTCTTCCTAAATGTATCTCAAATACTGGGTGTAAGAGCAAAATTGTCCAAATCATGTAACAACAGTATTGCCCAGTTGTTAGATATTAAGATTTGAACCGTTGTATCTTAGAAATGATTAAAGATATCTTACTGGAATTCTCCAAGGTTTTATAACACTGCTTGACTCTACTTTGAACAATAAGAATGTATTTAGATCTAATTTGAAACGATGGTCGTTCTTGCTGTAACCTCCTGATCCAGTTTTTATATGTACTGTTCCCTGTTTTTAAAAATTATTCACCATTCTCATATTAATTCTTGAATGGATTTTGAAGATGTAAGCCAGAGTATAAATGTTAGTATCATTACTAAAGGCCCGAATGATCTTTTGCCATTCACCATTGCTCAGTTGAGAAGATATAGAAGGGGTAACCCAAAATTATTTTAACCTCTTCTCTTTCTAGCTGAATAAATCAAATGGTCTTTCAGTCCTTAAGACAAATGGTGTCAAAATGGCTAAACGCCTTACCTGAAATCTGAAAATTAAACACAATTAGTTTAGTGCTTTTTGAGATGTGAAATAATTTGGAGGATGGAAAATTATTCCATGCCATTATACGATTTGGACAATTTTGCTGTAATATATAAAAATATATAAATTATAAATATAAAAATATATAAATCATAAATAATATATATTTGTATAAATCTATATTAATATATATATATATATATATATATATATATATATATATATATATATAATTATTTATTTAAAAATATGATTCCAACTCGCTACATAAAAGGTCTCATGTTTCAAAACAAGAGCCGAAAACTTCAAAATAATATTTGAATAATATTTGAATTCAAATATTATTTTGAAGTTTTCGGCTCTTGTTTTGAAACATGAGACCTCTTATGTAGCGAGTTGGAATCATATTTTTAAATAAATAATTATATTTATGCTCTACTTTCGTATCGAGCACTATTTTTTAAAAATAATTACAAAAATACTAAGGAACTTTGGATTATTTACCAAACCAGTTTCTTTCCTATTTTCTACAATATTTTCACACACACACACACACACACACACACACACACACACACATATATATATATATATATATATATATATATATATATATATATGAGGAGTGACGAAACTATAAAATCCCAAATTATCTAATATAGGAAATAGTCTCTTTCGGCAGACGAAAATATCGGTCGTCTGTATTATCAACCCCGGTGTGAACGGAGTTTGATACAGTTAGGGGGCTGGAAATAAAATTTAACTGTGAAAGTTAAAAGTTTGTCACGAAAGGCACGAGACAGGGGTCAGCGGAAGGTGGAAGTTACATCTCAAACCAAACCTAAAAATTTTGTTTTGAGGAACCCAGCTTTCTAGCATATCGTAGACTTAAGAACATAAAGGAAATTATAAGTAGTAACCAAATTTCAGACGATAAGTTAACCCGTAATAGACCAAAAATAAAAACAACAGGATTTTCCCAAACATGTATCAACAAAAGGAGCCTATGTTTTAACCACATTAGACACACCAATTCGTTCACTAGCTCAGTCACTAAATCTACTTTCAAAATCTACCACAATTCTAACTGTAGAAGTCATAGTATAATTTACCTCTTAGAAAGCACACTATGCCAGAAACAATATTCTGAATAACCCTTCCCCTACAGAATTAATAATTATCGGAGTCGGATCAAGTCGGTTCCCCACGATAGATTATTACATGTAGAACAAGATTTCCGCCTAGGAAAACATGATTTTAAAAGTCATGCCAAATTCACTATAACTGAAAAAATAGAAATAGTTAGGAAAAATAAGCTTAGAAAATTATTAAAAGAACATGAGGACAAATGGATTTTGCGCCTCAAAACACTTTGTCCAGACGGGCTTAACTAGAAATTTAACAACATAGATAGAATTAATATATAGTCCAATAAACCAAGCCCTACACACATTTCTCACTCACACAAGAAAAATGTGATTGCAGAGGTGTTGAGGTCTCACGCTTATACAGGCACTCATACTAATATATAAACATACACACATCTCACAGACTCTCAAAGAACTAAAAGATAACATACAATTAACACTTACATTCCATTCCCAGACACTAATAAAACTGTCAAAATGACCAAGGAGGGAATTTTTAAAGTTAGTTGTCTCCCATCAAATATTTTGAAACAAACTTGAAAGAGGCTGTTTGTCCGACACAACGACTGACCAAAATTAACGATAAATGAATGAAAACTACAGATAAATGTTGACTGAATTTAGTCGATGAAACTAATTGAAATAATTAAAACAAAAAAATATTAATATAAAACGGTGTCTGAAATCTTTTATTTTTGAATATTTTATATTGTTCAAACACACACACACACACACACACACACACACACACACACACACACACACACACACATATATATATATATATATATATATATATATATATATAACAGGAAAGAACAATGAGATTTATGATTCAGAGTTCTTAGCATTTATTTTATTTTATTTTTATTTCAAAAACAATGCTCTATACAACAGTACAGCATAACTAGCAGGGATTTTTTTTTCTCCTGACGATGGCCATGCTGACTGAAACTAGTCGATGAAACTAATTGAAATAATAAAACAAAAAATATTAATATACAACAGTATATATATAATATATATATATATATATATATATATATATATATATATATATATATATATATATATATATAATACTATAAAAACAATCATAATATATATATATATATATGTATATATTATGAGTGGTTACTTTTTATAAAATTATTATGAACTTTTACTATATTTGATTGTTAATAATATTATGTTGTTAGATTGTATGTATATTCCCATTTTTATGTGTGTATGTATGTATATACATAGGTGTGGTTGTGTATATATATGTATATATATATATATATATATATATGTGTGTGTGTGTGTGTGTGTATTTGTATATATATGGATGTGTTTGTGCGTGTATATATGTCTATATATGTGAATTTACGTTTGTATGTTTTTTTCTTTTTCTTTTATGTGTATGCGTATGTTTGTTTATGTGTTGGTATATATATGTTTGTGTACTTAGTTTATATGCGCATGTGTATACATGTATATGTATGTTTAAATACGTATATATGTGCATGTGTGTATTTGTGTGTATATGTGTATTTGTATTTATGTGCATGTATGTATATATATATTAATATCTGGCTGCTTATTTTTTTGTTGTTTTTTTTTTACGACGCTGTCCCGGTTGATATATTTATACTATATGTGTATATCCATGTATATGTACATGTGTGTGTGTATAGATGTATGTAGACATATTTCTGTGTATATGTGTATGTGTATATATGTATATACATGTGACTGTACACTTATTTCTGTAGGTAAAAATAAGATAAAAAGAACTTTTTATCTTATTTTTCTTCAACTAATATATAATAAAATTCTTATCAACTTATATGATTAAAATATAAGTTTTTATTTAATATTTGTGGGTTTGGAATTTTCGTTTTTTTAATATGCTAAATAATATTATTTTTAACCATTTCTATCTTTGTAAATTTGCTCGCTTAAGTTATATTTTAATAAGTGGTTAGCATTTGTTTAATGACACTTTCAGTCTTAAATATTTCTTGGTTGTGGTATCTGATTGTCTGGGTCAATGTATATGGATGTGTGTACATGTATTTATCGGTGTCTATGTGTATGGAAAGTGCATTCACTTTTAATTGTGTATGTATGCATGTGTTTGTTTTCTCCAAAGGGCCGTGCAGATGTTCCCTGTCTCGTCACTTTTTGTGTGCATATATATCTAAATATGTCTAGGTGCTTATGTATTATAATCTGAGTGTGTTTGGGTTGTTTTACGCGTGAGGTTAGGACCCCATTCACACACTTGGGATTAAAATGTATACATATTGTCAGAGGACACTATGACATATCAGCGTCTTTTCTAACGTAATTTCAATGAAGAAATAAATTGAATAACATATGTATTTCTTCTTTTCGCCTCAGTAATTTTATTATTTTAAACTTAATAGTGATTAAATTTGGATTTTAAAATTGGTAATTTTTACTTTTAATTTTAATATCAAATTTTATCATATAATTTAATAATTATTGGTTAGAATAAATTCTTTTTTAATATTACCCCTATTTTAAAGATCTGAATAGCTAGTATAACATGGTTTAGTTATCAAGCTTTATGAATTTTCCTATACTTGTATTTTGATTGGTCATTCTAGCTTTTGTAAGAACGTTTTCCACTTGCAAAGGATCGTTAATTAATTTAAAATTTTTAAAACCATTTATTTTACATTCAACATCATCACTTGATAAGACAGCTGAGGTGTTGAAACAAAATGGCTATTTTTGTAGTGATTTTATAACATATTTATGTTATAATTTTAAAAAATAAATAATTAAATAATATATATATATATATATATATATATATATATATATATATATATATATATATATATATATATATATAAATAGACTGAGAGAAAATTAAAAGCGATCTGACAATGTCCTTCAAACTTAAAGTATATAATGAATATGTCATGGCAGTTTTGACTTATGAGGGCGGAACACGGAAATTAACACAAGCGCTGTAAAGCAAGCTTCGGAAAGAACACAGGTCAATTGAAAATGGCCCGCCATGAATAAGTGTAAAGATAGAAAACGGTTAACATTGATCAAAAAATAGATCGTGAGAGACGACGTTAATGATGAAGCAAAAAGAATAAAGAAAGACATCACGCATCAAAAATGATGAAGGTTGAAAGAAAAAGGAAACGAAGCAAACATTTGGATGATTCATAGCCATTGGATGACAAGATTTCTCGGAAAAAAAAAGACTAGACAGATGATAAAGAAAGGAGATTGAAGGAAATGTTGGTAAAATATGAAAGGGTCATGACCGGCATGATTATCATGTACGGAATTGAGAAAGACAATTGACTAAAAATAGCTTCCGCTGAATATGGCGATCTAATATTATAAGAGTATAAACAAAATGATAATAATTTGAAAAACGAATAGTCATTTTGACAATATTTGTTAAAAATAACCCCAACACTTATCCGCAATACCACAAAATCAGAGATTTTATTATGATTTAGCTGTATTACTCCATTCATTTTAAACCGTTAATATATATATATATATATATATATATTGTGTGTGTGTGTGTGCGTGTGTGTGAAAAGTGTGTGCATATAAATATAAATAAATATATATATATGTATATATCTATATATATATATATATAATTATTTATATATTATATGCGCGGTACTTATTAGAAAGCGCTCAATATCAGAGATAGAGCTGAATTCATTGGGCGTATGAACATACATCGATGTTTGCGTTAGTACGATGACATCACGGCGACGACCCCCCCAACTTCCATAATAACACCAATACACGCAATCTACATAAACCCAAAATTTTAAAAAATTAATGAGTTTGTCTGACGATCGCAAAAGCGTGAAACGCAGGGTCACAAACTCACATCAATCCAACGAAATATATATATATATATATATATATATATATATATATATATATATAGTGTGTGTGTGTGTGTGTGTGTGTGTGTGTGTGTGTGTAAGGCAGGGTGTGTGTATGTGTGTAACGAATGCACGGCCGCAATTTTCGGCGGATTTGCACCAAAAGTTACATGCACATGTTCCAAGTTAGCGGAAAGGCCAAGACCGACTTTTCATTTCCCAACTCCCATCGATAATGGAAATAATCGATTTTTTCATGCTTCTACGGCAGTTTTCATGTAGTTTGCGGCCATTTTTTGTTCTGGCCAGAGTGAGAGTCAATAGCTGGCTACCACGAATAGGCAGGAAGATACTATTGGCCAGCGGTAGAGCCAACAGTTGACTGACACGAAAGTTAACTAGCATTCTAGCATGCAAAAAAAATCGATATCTGCATTCGTCACAAGTGGGAAAAATTTAAATCTGCATGGCACTTTACTCCAATTGGCTCATTCGCTTGCTTAAACTCAATGTTGATTCTGATTCCGCAGAACTGTGTTAGATGTTAAAAAGTATTTATTGTTAACATTCTTTTTTCATTCGGTTTTTCCAGTTAAGAGTCCTTTTTTTTAAAGCTGATCGTTTTGTGTTCATTTTGTTTAGTTCTTTTTTCGTAACACATTTAATGTTTAGTATAGAGCTTAGAAAAAATTCGCAGTGTGAGATAGACATTATTATTATTATTATTATTATTATTATTTACTTAACTACATCTTTATTTTTGACAGTATCTATCTATCTATCTATCTATCTATCTAACTCAGTCTGGTCATTATCTATCTATCGATAGATCGATAAAATCCCTCTATCCATCTCGCCCAGACTACTTTAAACTGCGCCTAGAGATTATATGTAAGTTATGAATTGGTATAAAGAGTTGCGTCTTTAATGTTAAAAGTCCTATTATGATGTTGTTTAGATTCTACTCAATATTATTAACTTAGATATATAGTAATAGAGAAAACTATTGTTTTGGCTTGGGACAAACTTTACTAAGTTAACAAAACAGACTAATTTGACTGTCAGTAGTTTATTTGCAACTATTTATTTTGATACTTTTACATTATTATACCTTGTAAAACTAACGTAAGAAATAATATGAAAAGATTTTAGAACAACCTCGTCAATTTCTTAAAGGAAAAACAAAAAAAAAAACGTTTTATTTTAAAAATAAAAAAATATATTAACAAAAAATAATAAAAACCTCCTAAAATTTATTGCATAAATGCGCCTTTCTTTTCAACAACTCTTAGCAGCCTATTGTCAACATCTGATGTTAGATTTGCAATTTTAACGGCTGGTACGTTGTTTGCAGCAACTTTAACTGCATCTCAGAAGTCACACTTGCTGTTGAATTGCCTCCCATTAGAATAAATATCTCTCTTGAGGATGCTCCACAGATTCTCAATGGGATTCAAGTCACAGCTATTTGAAGGTCAGTTCATAAGAGAACCTTCAACAAATCCCTTTTCTTTCAACCAGGATTTAGTAAACTTTGATGCATGACTTGGTGCGTTGTCTTGCATAAAGATCATAGATCTACGCTTGGCTAAAGACTGGTTATCAAGCCATTCAAAGAAATATTGTTATAGAAAATCACAGTAACTTTTGGAATTCATTTTCGCCCCGCCTTTCAGTTTAAATGAACCCACGAGCTCATTACCAATAATCCCAGCCCATATTATGATCACACCGCCGCCTTGTTGTTGTTTAAAATTTTTCTTGAGTCATATTGCTTGCAAACCGATCCTCGAGCCGATCCATGGGGTCCATCGAGCGTGATCCTTGATTCGTCTGTAAAAAGCACTGCAATCTTCTTTCCTTATGTTTTTTTTTTCTTTTTTGTTAAAATGGGTTTCTTTATTTGATTGTTTACATCAGAAAACTTCCTTAATGCTTTACACCTTGTTTCCCTTGACACCATAGAAGCTCCAGCGGCCTCAATTATGAACGCACTTGAAGCATTTGTGTTTCGTATTAAGTTTTTTTCGGATATGAGATAGATAGATCCCGCTTTGTTAAATTCCTGAATTCAGCCTGAGACTTTTTTTCCTTGGTTGAATTCCCATTTGACATATTTTCTTGATTTCCCTTTTCAAATCCTTAGAAATTTGAAACGAAGACTTTCCTTTGCTAATTTCTTTGATTATATAGTTCTTTTCATTGATTGTTAGTTCTTTTTACGAGCCATAATACTAAATTCTAGTTCTTGCAAATAATCTCTTGACACTGCAAATTGCTATAATTACTACAAAAATACTAAATATCAATCTGAAATTGAAAATTGGGACTTAATTGCTTTCATGCTTACTTGCTATACATAATAGTACAACTTATTTCATTGGATAACACATATCGATGAATTTTACATAAAATATTTGACAGTACCTCTTTTGCACATAATATCTAGACGCAGTTTATATGTATTGTACGTTGTCAATATCTCATTATCAATTTAAATGATCAAAGTTATTATCGTTAAACGTTTAGTCTGAGGTAGTATGGGATATAATTTTTGAAAACATTACCTTAGGGGTTCACTTACTTTTGTGCAGCACTGTATGTATGTATGTATGTATGTAGGTAGCTATATGATGATAAACTTGAGTCTTTTTATCCCTTCCTATTGTAATATTACAGAGTTTATTTTGATACCAATATTGTAACTATATATATATATATATATATATATATATATATATATATATATATATATTACTTTTGTGCAGCACTGTATGTATGTATGTATGTATGTAGGTAGGTATATGATGGTAAACTTAAGTCTTTTTATCCCTTCCTATTGTAATATTACAGAGGATATTTTGATACCAATATTGTAACTATATATATATATATATATATATATATATATATATATATATATATATATATATATATATATATATATATATATAAGTTATGAAGAACTTGGTAATCCGTATGGATAGTCCCAAGGAGGATGAAATCCTGAGAGCTCAATGTAAATCCAAAGTTGATATTTAAAATATTTTTTTTTTTTTGGGAAGTGCTATCTGATGATCCGGCGTCCTTTAAAAGGGATCTGGTGAAATAAATTATTATTATGGTACCTTAAAGTGGTCTGTTTTTCTTTTAAATATATATATATATATATATATATATATATATATTTGAACTCAGAGTTGCCCTTCTAGATCAGTTTCCACCCAAGACATAGAACCCAGTCTGTCCTTCTATTTACCCATAGCTGGAGGGAGAAGAAGAAGATTCATACTTTTCCAAGGATATTTGCACATAAGTTATTTCTATTGGAATTCGAACGCGGCGTTCCGTTTCGTCAATCTTCCGCTATCTTCTACTCCACCATACATACATACATATATATATATATATATATATATATATATATATATATATATATATATATATATATATATATATATATATATATATATATATTGAACAATAAAAAAAATTATAATCTTCAGACACACTGGGTTGTAGATTAATATTCTTTCGTTTTTTTTTATTATTATTCCATTTAGATTCCTCGACTAGTTTCTGCCGAAATGGCCATCATCGGGAGGAGAAATATTTCTGCTTGCTGTAGCACTAAACTACAGAAATGAATGTCTTGATGGAGAAAATGAACTTTTGCCTGTAGTTTTCATTTGTTTTTTTATTTTTTTATCTTTTTTATCTTTTTAGCATGAATCTTTTAACATTCCTTGTGTTGTCAAACAGTCTCTTTTAAGTTGTTATTTGAGATAAGAGCTGGATAGATACATGCTGCTATGAATTCTCCGGTCAGTTTGACAGTTTTATTGGAATTGGTGAGGGGATGTGTCTCTGTTTAGTGTTTGTGTGTGTGTTATTTGGTTCTTAGGGAGTGAGTGAGTATGATATGTGTAACCGCGTGTATTGCTGTGGTGTGTGTTATCATTTGGCTCATTAGGGAGTGAGTGAGTATGATGTGTGTAAGTGTGTATATTCGTGTGGGTGAGTGTATAAGTGTGAGGCCTCCACACCTCCGTAAGCCTGTCTGTCTTGTGTGGGTGAGAAATGTGGGTAGTTTTTTATTTGTTGAGTTATATCTATATATTGTTAAATATGTGATTTACCCGGTTGGATATTTTGTTTTTAGACGTTGTATACACTTATTTTCATGCGACTCTAAAATCTTTCTAATGTTATCTGCTCTGAACTTTTCTATTCTCTCAATTATAGTGAATTTGGCATGGGTTTTGAAATCGTGTTTTTCCAGGCGGAAATGTTGTTCTACAGGTAACAATTTTTCATGGGGAGTCGACTTAATTCGTTTACGATAATTGTTAATTCTGTAGTGAAAGGGCCATTCAGATTTTCCTACATATTGTTTCTGGCATAGTGTACATTCTAGGAGGTAAATTATGTTATGACTTCTACAGTTAGAATCGTGGTAGATTTTGAAAGTAGATTTAGTGACTGAGCTAGTGAATGAATTCGTGTTTTCAATATGGTTGCAACATAAACTTCTTTTGTTGTTGCATGGTTAGGAAAATCCTGTTGTTTTTGTTCTTAGTTTATTACGGATTACCTTGTCCCCTGGAATGTGGTTACTACCTATGATTTCTTTTAGGTTCTTAGGTCTACGATATGCAAGAAGGCCAGGTTCCTTAAACAGTTTTTTTAGGTCTGGTTTGAGATGTAGTATTTCCCAGCGACGTTTGATTATTTGGGATAGTGGAGGCAGAGTGGTGTTGAAAGTGGTTACTAGAGGGATGCGGCTAGATTTATTTTTAATCTTGTGCATTAGGGTGTCTTCTCTAGGTGTGGAAATTGCTTTATTTATTTGTTCCCTGATTAGGTGTTGTTTATAGCCACGTGTTGTGAATTGATGCTCCAGATTTTCTATGTGTTTATTTAATTCTTCATTGTTGGAACATATCCTTCTGAGTCTAAATGCTTGTGAATAGGGAAGGTTCTCTTTGAGGGTGGGAAGACTTAAAGTGTAGATAGTTGTGGGTGTCGGTGATTTTAGTGTGTAGTGTCGTTTGTAGTTTCCTGTTTTCATCTATGTAAATGCAGGTGTCTAAAAATGTTACTGATGTTGTGGATTTTTCATAGTCAAACTTAATTGAGTCGTGCACTGTGTTTAGGGTCATAAGGAATTGGGTAAGTTTGTCATCACTACCCGTGTATACAAAGAATATATCATCGATATATCTTGCATAGAATACGCAGTCGCTACCAATGGTTGGATTGATATGGGTCTCCTCAAATTTTCCCATGAATATTGTAGCATATGATGGAGCTGCAATGGTGCCCATGGCACAACCTCTTATTTGAAGGTAGTGTGCTCCATTGCAGTTGAAAGTATTCAATGTAAGGACATGCTCCATGAGTTTTATGATGACTTGTGTGGGGGGTCTTGTTTTCTTCTTTTAGTAAGTGTTTCCTGAAGGGCGATTAGCCCTTCGATGTTTTTAATGTTTGAATAGAGTGACCTAACGTCCATAGTCACTAGAGTAGCTTTCTCTGGTACTGTTTGTATGTGATTAATTTTGTTCAGTAGATCTGTTGTGTCTCTGATGTATGATTTTACTTCCTTAGCTAGCGGTTGTATGTAATGATCTATGTAATTGGAAATTTTTGTCGTGTGGCAGTTGAACGATGAAATAACCGGCCTTCCTGGGTTGTTGCTTTTGTGTATTTTAGGAAGGAGATAGAAACGAGCAGGTGTAATGTTTGTGGGTGTAAGTGCTGTGTATGTTTCCTTGACGATTAGATTGTTGCGAAGCATTATGTTTAGTGAGCTAGTTAATTCTTTTTGGTGTTCTGGAAGGGGATCTGTAGGTATGCTTTTATAGGTTTCTTTGTCGGCTAGCTGTTTGTTGGCCTCTTTAATGTATTCTTCGATTCCCCAGATCACTGTCGCACCCCCTTTGTCAGCCTGTGTTATGATTAGGTCATCTCTATGTGTCAGCGTATCGAGGGCTATACGTTCCCCTTCAGTAATATTGTCACGTGGCAGCTTACGTGCCATATATATATATGGTCATCCACAGACTGACTATTTCGCTGTATCACAGCTCATCAATGTGGCTAGATGTCCAATTGCCTCTAGCAAGGATCGAAACTCGGCTGAATTGGCATCAGTCAAAGATTTCAGAGATTTTAATCCTAAACCGTTGGCACACGGCAGGGACGTTGGTGAATTTTAAGCGTATTTATCTTTAAAATATGAATGAACTAAAAATATAACTAATTTTTTAAGCATTTGGTGTTCCAGGATACTGTGCAGTTATCAACTTTGCAAGGTGAGGTGATTGTTGCTTTTAAGAAAGAACATCCAACTTGGGAATTGAAAAAATGCCAAGAAATCTTGCCAGAGTTCTTTTGTTTGAACACCACATCGAACATTAGTGTTTTTGTTCGGTTTTAAGCTACTAAATTTTTATCCTTTGCTTATTATTTCAAATAACTGTAATACAAATTTTAACAATTAAATAAACTCTACCAAATTTACCGTTTTTTTTTGTTTTGTTTTTTGAGCACCCTGTATGTTCAACCAAAATTTCGATCTTAAAATGGTACACGTATTCAAAAATAACGTACTGACAGTAGTGAGTGTGGGCAGTTATTAATTCTTGTTAAAGTGTTAACTTAAGCCGAGACATTTTATAAATAACTCCTTTCTTAAAAGAAACAGCCCTTTCCCAAGTCAACATACATAAATATATATATTTCTATTTTTAAAATAAAGAATAATCGCTCGAATTATTAGTTTTGAATTTTGACCCAATAGCATACTATCATTATCTCATTAGCTATTATACTATCTCTCTCGCTCTCTTTACACACACACACACACACACACACACACATATATATATATATATATATATATATATATATATATATATATATATATATGAGTATGTGTGTGTGTGTGTGATATATATGAGTATGTGTGTGTGTTTCATGCTATATGCAATCGTCAGGCCATATATATATATATATATATATATATACACGTGTGTATGTACGTGTTGGCGTTTAACACATTATAACCTAGAAATAGGCGGCCTTCTCATGCTCTACCTATAAAATATTAAGTTTAAATCATGTGGTTTACAGGAAGTTGTTAGCAAGGGAGTTTTTTTAACGGTAGGCTAACTACTTCCTTGGAAACAATCGACACAAATATTTAATATTTGAATAGGTGAACAAAAAACAATTGGATTTGTGCCTCAACAGGCCGTGTATAGATCGTATTCATTAACAGTGGAACGGGGAAAAGTCATTCAAGCTAGCACCAGAGCGTACTGAAAACACAGCACCCATTGATGTGGTATAGTAGATTGTGTTAGTCAATTGACAATATCTCCCAACCGTTTTTACATTAGAATTTGAGTGGAAAGAAGGCACACGCTAACTGATTTATTTAATATATTTAATACAATATATATTCAGATATGATTTAGTGGGGTCGTCTTAAGCTGAAGAATTGGGGGTCGATTTATACGTACGCACCATCATATACGGTGTATACGACATACTAGAAATAAAGAAAGAAAGAACAAAAGAAAGATATTTAAGTGAAAAGGAAAAAAAATCATCGAAAGAAAGAAAGAAAGAAAGAAAGAAAGAAATAGAGAAAGAAAGAAAGAAATATATTCATGTTGCAAGGAAGGACACGTTAACGCAAGATATTAGAAAGAAAGAAAAAAAGAAAGAAAGAAAGAAAGAAAGAAAGGAAGGAAGACAGAAAGAAAGAAAGAAAGAAAGAAAGAAAGAAAGAAAGAGAGAAAGAAAGAAAGAAAGAAATATATTCTGGTTGAAAGGAAAGACACGTTAACGAAAGATATTAGAAAGAAAGAAAGAAAAATGAAAGAAAGAAAGAAAGAAAGAAAGAATGAAAAAGAGAAAGAAAGAAAGAAAGAAAGAAATATATTCTGGTTGAAAGGAAGGACACGTTAACGAAAGATATTAGAAAGAAAGAAAGAAAAATGAAAGAAAGAAAGAAAGAAAGAAAGAAAGAATGAAAAAGAGAAAGAAAGAAAGAAAGAAAGAAATATATTCTGGTTGAAAGGAAGGACACGTTAACGAAAGATATTAGAAAGAAAGAAAGAAAAATGAAAGAAAGAAAGAAAGAAAGAATGAAAGAGAGAATGAAAGAAAGAAAGAAAGAAGATATATTCAGTTTGAAAGGAAGGAAACATCAACGAAAGATACCAGAAAGAAATAAAGAATGAACGAAATAAAGATACAATTGGAAAGGGAGGGAAAAATAACGAAAGAAAAAAAGAACGAAAGAAAGAAAACGAGAATGAAAGAAAAGAAGGAAGAAAGAAAAAGAAAGAAAGAAATTATTAGGTTGGTGCAAAAATAATGACGTAATAATGTCATTTTTTGACGTTAAAAATACGTAAAAAAATGCGACATTATTACGTCATTATTTTTGCACCAACCTAATATTATCGAATATTATCCAATGCCACGTATGTCACCGTCACCATTTCCAACTGAGCATTTGGAAAAACACCTTTACGTTCAACATGAAAAATGTTAAAAATTCAACAGGCAGAATTGGTTCTTCATACGGAAACAGGGAATGTTATGGCAAAGTGACATGAATTATCACTCTTCGATGTTTTAATACAGACGCTCTACAATTATATGCCATCTACAATATTTGGCAGTTTGCAGGTGCGCACACGACTGCACATACGAATAACAGGCACGCTGAACGTCAAATTATTTCACAGAGATTATATAGGCTGTCATGCACTACGTTTCAAGAAGGTCAGCAACAGGGACCTGAATCCCATTGGCATCAACCCTGATAGCTGAGAACAGCTAGCTGATGATCGCCCCTGCAGATGCCATGCTATTCATAGAGGGTTCAGTAAATAGCCAACATATATATATATATATATATATATATATATATATATATATATATATATATGTATGTATGTATATATATATATTTAGGCATTTAAAACAACATGCCTGGCCGTATACACAATTCCGGAGAAACCTTGTTGAAAATACAACTATACTTAAACATGAAAACAATAAACAAAAACTAAAAATTATTGAAGCTATATACATAAAACAGTTGAAACCTAACCTGAACAAAATAAACTATTAAATCTCCACAAATATTCTAAAATGCCTATAATTGGTAAGAGAAGCCATTGGCTTATACCAATAGCTTCCAATACTTAATACTTCTCGAATTCACTCTTGCGTGATCATGTGTGACGTCATGAGCTGCGGTGTGATTTTTGCTTCCAGAGTCTAAAATGCACGAGTTTATTGTTGCTTGGAAATCTTCCATGTAAACAGAAACAGACTATCATCACTGTCTTGTCAGTGTATTGTTTAATATATCGTAATATAATTGTCATCTTTGATAATGGCTTATGTAAGCCGAAAGCTTAGGATTAAAAAATATGTATCAATATTGTGATTGTCTTTCTTCGTTTAATGATAATGTTATTAAGCTTATCAGACGATATGAAAAGAAATTACATAAAATAAAGAGACAACACTTGTCTATATTATTTACTGAAACATGTATCAATATATATATATATATATATATATATATATATATATGTAATACAACGCCGCAAAACATGAATATATTTTATGCACAATAACTATAAATAAGATAAATTTGTTATGTTGAAAATTAGTAAAGCCCATATTTCTGCGGTAACGCCCGAAAAACATAGAAAGCCCATAACATATTACAGAAAATAGACGACCTTAAAACTCGTTCGTCACAAACCGCAGTGACCAATAATAGTGTACCAAATCCATTGCCCAGTACAAGACTGCGTCACTTGTCAGAAACCAATGACCTATATGGAAAACACTACAACTGACCTAAAATTTTAAATATCTAGGAAGTATTTTAACAGATGCTTTTCTGATTTAAACACACAAATCAAGGCAGTTAGTTGAAATTTACAGTGCAAATAATGAGGAAAGAGGGC
>OZ010609.1:7682173-7694673 GCA_963932145.1 Acanthosepion lycidas | reverse complement strand
CGTTTTTGAAGTCTGTCGAGACAGGAAAAATTAACTCACGGCCAAATATGAATACACTACTCCATTTTCGGGCTCTTAAAAAGGTAGAGGATAACGTGAGGCCTCAGGTACTTACTAGCGCGGTAAATGGAGCCTGCATCTTTAGCGATGGATCTCGTACGTACGAGATCCACTTGATGTCACGTATGAGTTTGATATACACGAATAGATAAAAAATATGTTGAATAATATAGTTGAATCACAGAGAACTGGGAACATGAAATATGCTTTGAAGAATGTCTTCGTAAAAAAGGAAAGCACTTTTGAGACGCTATGATATTTTCAACGACATTTAGTATTTGTCCCGTTTCGAACAACCGCTGAATCGATGGCTGAATCATAACTTCCCAAGCCAAAAACAAAAATAGATTTGTGGAAAAAGTAAACGAATAAAAAGTAAAAAAAAAAAAAAAAAAAATTAAGTGCCGAAAATAACGACTTAACAAATCACGTCAGAAGACGAGAACAAAAAAACTCGAACGAGACTTTGTAAATGAAGGAATAACGTACAGTTATTTATAGGTAAATTTGACAATTTGACAATGGAAAAAAAAATAATAGAGACTTTTATTTTTTTTTCTTTAAAGTTAAATTCAATTTGTGAATTTGATGTTTCACATCTGATGTATTTTATTCCATTTTTGAAGAGCGCCTGAATTAAAAAAATAGAGAAAAATACTTAAATACATTTTTTGCGAAACCGAATATTATTAATAGAGTATTCTCTTCGGAAATAAGAGAGTTTGGTTACTTATTTAGCATAATTTAGCCAGACTCTGTGCCATCACAAAATCGCAGAAAGAAAAAAAGATGAAAGCAATTAAAATAATTTATAACGTCGTCATTTTTACTAATATTAAGAGAAGCTGACAAAAGTCTCTGACCGAGGTACCGTCCTTGATGTGAGCAGGGAATAGACATTTTTTTTTCTTTTTCTTTTTTTGAAACTCCACAATAGAAATCGGTGGGTCTAGTTCAAATTCCATCGATTGAGTTGCATTAACAAATACACTTGGAAAAGGTATGGATCCATCACTTCTCCCTAGCTATAGATTAAATAGTAGGACAGACTGAGCCCTAGAGTCTTGCTTAGCAATCTGTCTACCGCGGAAAAGAATAAGAATTTGAATTGAAAAGAAATATGCCGACCCGAGTCTGTATCACGCAGGAACTAGGGTAGAAAGGACTTTAGAGATTAAATATGTTTTTTTATTCTAATCTTAATAATATCTTGATAGCATAATCGATTACAATGAAGTTAATGACAATACGTAAAGTCTTAGAGTCAAGTAGTTTGACAACATGAACGAAAAACAAATAAAAAAGGAGACAGTTTTTTCGGTAATGATGTTTGAGCTGCCTACGCAAACAAAAAGATGGAGAATTACAAATAGTAATTGTAATAATAATCTTTTTCTTATAAGGAAATATTTGGCATTCATTGAACAAGCAGCCAATACTTCAGTCAGTTTGTCTTTCTCTTAAAGTTTTTTTTTCAGGAAAATAGGATTCTGAAAGTCCAGTATCGGTTATCGATCTTTCCAGTATTTTGGGGACTTTCTTTTCTATCCTTTATTTTCAAGTAGTATCGAACATGAACATCCTGAAGTAGTTATTTTCTCTCTGAGTTACATGTGCATTGAATTAGATTTTAGCTATTACTACTGTTGCAAGTCCTCGAGAGATGTAGTTCGTGTAACACGGTCTAGTTCCTTGTTTGTTTCTGTAACAAAAGCCAGAGGCAACAAGGATAGCTAGCTAAACATTCAACAGGACTAACGTAAATTCACATGCAGAATGAGAGCTTCAAAATGAGAAGTAATCGAATCGACTATACAATTATGCAGCCACTATACATGACAAATTAAAGGAATGTCAAAGGAAACGATATGGAAATAATTTCTTTGAGATCTTCTGAAAACAACCTGAAACAACATTAACGTATATATTCTAATAATCTATGGTGTATATGAAATGATTGTGAGAATTTTAAGAACGGACATTCAAAAGTATATATATATATATATATATATATATATATATATATATATATATATATATATATATATATATATATATATATATATATATATATTTCAAATACACTGCAGTTCAAATGATTGAGGCCACCCTCAGAATTAGCATAGGATGAACTTGACAGAAGAGTGAAAAAAAATGAAAAAAAAAAACTCTTAGAGTCATAGAAAAAAGAATGGAACCAATTATCAGAATTATAATTTGGGAAATTTTTGCAACGAAAGCCAAAGATTTGTGCTGCAGTAATCAAGATTAAACGAGAATGTTTTGACTAGAGCAAAATTTATCATGAAATGCTTTTCTTCTTTATGCCATAACAAAATGCCTAATGAAAAATCATATCTAAATATTTTAAATGTAATATTTTTCTCTTATTTTACGTACAAAACAACTACATTTGGGCCAATTTAATAAATTACCAAGAGATCCTGAAACTTTTGAACAGTAAGACACAAAGGGAGGGGGAAGAGTAAGGATAAGAGGGGGAAATACTGACAAGGAAAGTTTTTGATTGAAACACATGACAACAAAACAGGGGTGGGGCACCTCGAGGCGGTGTAATAGTTAACAAGCTTGTCTCGCTAGAACAATTACAACTGAGTAGTAAGTTCAATCCTCATTGGGTGCCCCTTACTTTCGGCCTTGGAAAATCACTATGACAACAAAACAGGGCTAACAAAGGAAGAACAACGAAAAAGGACGAATCGGTTATCGCTCGTCGCTTTTCAGGTTCAATCGAGGACAAAACTTATAAAATATGTGTGCCAAGGCTAAAAAAGGAGATAGGATTAATAATACGCAGTACAAATCATATAAAAAATATATTTAGACCTATTAGCCATTCTTTCTGCTTAGAAATAAGGCTACTTAAATGGCACACTTTATTGTGGAATCTCTCCGTTCAAAACTTACTCACAGACTACAATTATTTTCATGACAACTCTTCTGACTAGCTATTTACATTGGTTCCCCAACTGCATGAACTGAAGCGTTGTACTAGGTTGGCATCGTGGCCACCCTTTTACTGTTGAAATAGTTAAATGGAACCGCCTCTTCTACTCCAACAGCTTCTTCTCTCGCACTTCCCGACAATGGAACTCCCTTCCTGTTACTTGCTTTCCTGATAACTATGGCCTTCAAAAATTTAAATGTATGTCAATCGACATCTTCTAATGCTTTGATCCTAATCCCGTCCTCCTCTATATCCTTTCCTCAAATACCCCTCTTTACTTTTGCTTTCAGACTGTGTAATCCGTTGTACGTGCTAGTGGCAATCCCGCCTAGAGTGGGGTGAAAGGCTTAAAAAAAAAAAACAAAAAAAAAAAAAACACGATAATGCCAATGAAGCTCGCAAATCTGAACATATTTTTATAAATAATAAAATTACCAAGTGCCAAATTGGTAACATCATAACTTAAGAACAAAATTTCTGTGGACCACATCAATGTTTGGCACCAACATAATAATAATAATAATAATAATAATAATAATAATAATAATAATAATAATAATAATAACATTCAAGTAACATTCAAGAAAGGTAGAATTACAGAAACACCCTTAATAGATTTAGATTTTGTCACAAAGATTAGGGAACTGGAGCTTGATGAATCTTATAAGTAACTAGGAATTAGCGAAGGAGATGGCATACAACACCCCCAAATGAAGGAAAAAATAAGAAAAGAGTACTACAGGCGTGTACGTTTGGTACTAAATACTGATCTAAACCCAAAAAACAGAATATCAACCATAAACACATTGGCTGTCCCTGTGGTGCAATACAGCTTTAATGTCCTTAACTGGACCATAGCTGGAATTAAGCGAATGGACGCCAAAACGAATGTTGATCGTCTGTATCTGCCCAGATCCGAAGGAGGCAGAGGAATAGTTCAACTAGAACTGTCCTACAAAACTACAACAATTGGCCTCCAAAGATACTTGGAAACTACAGAAGACTGGATGATGGTATGCGTCAAGGAACATGAAAGTAGTAAGCGTCTTTACTCCGTAATAAAAGAAGCCAACAAATTCAAAATGGAGTTTCAAATGGGCGTAGAGATGCAACTACAGTAAAATACACCGACTGAAACTGCAAAATACTTAAAAAAGACAGCAAAGACGAATGCAACCGACCAGATACAGAAGCGATGGCAAGATAAACCGCTTCATGGCCAATACTCTACCCGTACCAAACAAGCTGACGTAGACAAAATCCGTACCCATCAGTGGCTACGTAGTGCAGGGTTGAAAGCTGAAACTGAAGGTTTTATCCTTGCTGCACAGGACCAATGCTTGCTAACTAGGAATTATCAAGCACATATACTAAAATATTGTGTCAGCCCAAAAAGGTAGATTCTGTGATAAATATCGAGAAACGATTGATCATCTTGTATCAGGTTGCACGATATTGGCACCCACTGAATATAAAAGCCGGCATGACAGAGTGGGCCAATATCTGCACTGGAAAATCTGCAGCTTCTACGGGAAGGAAACTGAAAGAAACTGGTATGAACACCACCCAGACCCGGTTACGGAGATAGGACCTGTTACAATTCTATGGGACTACACAATACACACTGACAGAACAATCAAAGCCAACCGCCCAGATATTGTTATTAAAGACCACAAAAAAACGGTGCCTCCTTATTGATATGGCAGTCCCTGCTGACTGCAATGTATCTTTGAAGATATTCAAAAAGTTGTCAAAATACAAGGACCTTGAAATAGAAATCTCGAAAATGTGGCATATGGGAACATCAACAATCCCTGTTGTAGTTGGAGCCCTAGAACTGGTTGGAAAAGACTGCAGTAGGCTAATTGAAGGGATTCCTGGAAGTCCATGCCTCAAGGAAATATAAAAAAAATTGTTCTAACAAGTACAGCCCACACTTTACGAAGGACTTTATCTATGTAATTTTTTTTTTTTGTCAGTGGAAAGTGTCATGATGCCATTTCTAACCTTAGGTCCCTGGGCGGGACCCGGAAAGAAATGTGTAAACGCCAGAAAGCAAAGAAAATAATAATAATAATAATAATAATAATAATAATAATAATAATAATAATAATAATAAAAGAATTTGGAAATGTACAAAGTCTCTTACGTTATAGTAAATTTCCTTAATCACAGCATGAGAATGTGGAAAACCACATTATACCTAAATCACACCAGGAGCACTGCCATCTCCACCTTCCTGAATATCCGACGATGAATCTTTCAAGGAGACTCTTTCCCTGACACTCTTTCTGTTTTGTCTCTCCTTAATGCCACTTGCAAATTGACTAAACACTAATAGCTATGGATAAAAAGTAAACGAGAAATAATTTAATCACCTACTAATCTACCCATGACAAAACCTGAAGTTATCCAGACTATGTCACTGAAGATGAGTCAAACGACATTAGGGTAGAATTCCTTAAGAATAACAGAGGTGAAATCACCGAAGCGAAAAAACAAAAAAAAGTACTCAACAAAGTAACTCTTCCACAAATGTCAGATAGATACCAGCTCCCAAAAATTTATATGATAAACTGAAATATACACAATGTGCAAATATACAACGCTGCACTGGAAAACCTGTTAACAGACAAACCGCTCGGAAACATTGCGGAAGATACCAACGTCATATACGCAACAGCTTTAGGAGATACTGGGAAGCGTGGGGTCAAGACAATGAAAAGATCAAACAACAGACAATAAGACGCATTTTGGAATGCTAAAATGATACGAGAAATAAAGGAAATCAGATATGATATTTCGATAGTAGATGAAATTTTCAAGAAACTCAAATACCTCAAAACGCTGATGAAGGAAGATTAAATCACTAAATGAAATTCCATCAATCAAGGAAATGCTAAAAGAGAAACTGCAGGTAAAAGCATAGAACACAAGATGATACGAAAAACATTGTATGTTCTATCGCCAAAATAAAAGATTTCAAATGGATCTTAAGCAATTTTATTGGGAAATTGGAAATTTTCTACATGTTAAAAAGCCACCATCAATTGATAAGTTGCAGAAATTTTGGGAGGATATTAGGACCAGCCCAAAAGAATATAATCACAATGCAGAATGGATCCAACCTGAAAAACGAATAATGGATTATCCTATACAAGAATTAGAAAATACAGACTGGGTCAGATATGATATTTCGATAGTAGATGAAATTAAGAAACTCAAATACCTCAACACGCAGATGCAGAAAGAAACGCCTTTATCCACTTGTGTCAAGGACACATAGCACAGTAGATAAAGGCGTTAGTTAGATCCAGTGACAGGACCTAAAGTGTGTGAGTTCAATACCTGGTTAAGGCACTGGAGAACTTGGAGAGGGTAATTAACAGGAAATAACTGACATCCATTAGACATGGCACGTGGAACTAGAACAGTCTACCCCAGTGAACGAAATAAAGGGTTCAGTTCGACATTCCAACCAACTGAAGAAGACCGGAGCGTACAACGGCCGAAAAGTTGTGATAAACATGGCGACAAAGAAGAGGACAATAATGTAAATAGTGTAGATGAGGCAACATTTGGAATAGATAAAATAACATTTTTACATAACCAACATTTATGAAAGAATCAAAATCCCCATGGTAAAATCCAGGCAAGACCAGAATTAATTTACGATTATTGTGTAGGCTGGAATTGTAGGTGACTCTCTGGTTGATCCATATTTTATCCCTGCTTGTCTTACAGGAGTTGTTTACAGGGACTTTATTTCGAACACACTTTTAGACCTGCTAGACGATGTATCCCTGCTAATACGAAAATATGTGATTCATGCATAATGAGGTTCCAGTGCATTTTAGTCACATTGTTCGCGATGCACTTGATGAGATAGGTAGAAAAGTACAGGTTGCATGACCTGCACCTTTGTCTGACCTCAATCCTTTGAAATTTTTTTTTAATCTGTGGGGCAGCCTAAAACAATTGGTTTATGTAACAGACATTAATGTGTCTGTTTTATGTCAAATTCCAACATAAAGAATTTCGGATCATAATGCAAACATTCACTTCCAGGATTCCTTGTCTTATCTGAGAAGATTAATTCAGTTCCCCTACCTCATTTCTTTCATTTCCACTATGAGACAATACCAATGTCTAGAATTTCACAAGAATTCTTTCTTTCTTGACGTAAACTAGATCAGGACTTCTGGCTTGAATAAAGTGAAACATTTACATGCGCTCGTTCTAAATAATCTGCAATGTTATCGGTATTGACCTAGCATTTTGAATTTACTTTCCGACCGCCGTGACCTGGACTCCCTGTGTCTTTTCTATATATATATATTTCTTGCAATTGTTCTAATGAGTATTTTTATCCTTTGTACATCAACCGCATGAATTTAAACATATTAGCAACAAGGTCTCAGTGTTTAAGCTGTTGAATTAATTAGATGTAACCGTAAGTTCTATTCTAATAGTTTCTTCTCTCGCAATTCTCGCCTATGAAAATCTCTTCCGGTTTCATCCTTACGCTCTTTAAAAATTTAAATGCAACGACAATCCTGGGCGTGAGATGCGCAGTCCTCACTTTCCAGTCTTGATAAAGTTTAAAAGCGCCTACGGGTCTTTTTTGGTGAAGAGTTATTTTCCACCCTCCAACTTCTTACTCACAGGCAGGATGTTGTGAGCCTCTCACTGTTCTCTCGCCTACTTCCATGGAAAGTGCTCGGATTTCTTGGTCCCGCCAGGTCTAACTTTCACGGCAAGGATCCTCCATGCTAGTTACACTGTTGGAAACCAGTCACATTACTTCTGTATTCCATCGGCGAGAATTAAGTTCCATTCAAACGGCTTCTTCCAGAAAACCACTGCTCTATGGAACTAACTCACAAGATGTTGTTTCCCCGATTACTATAATCTTAACATCTTCAAGACTAGATTTAACAGTTATCTTCCCCTCATATCCTTATAAACTATTTCTTAACGAGTGGCCCCCGGGCTTGGATACGGTGAAACTTACTGTAACAAAATCAACATCTTCAGTCTTTCGTAATCCTCTTCTTTTTCTTTATGCTTTCTCTTCAGGAAGGTCTCCCTCCTGGTTTTCTTTCCCTCCCAGTAAGTCCTTTCGTCTTTGTGATATGATTGCCTCACTTTGAATGAAATGATTTAAAAACATCACTTTCTCGAGTTTTTAAACAGTTTTTATTTTCATACATAGAAAGGTAAATGGTCAGCATTTTATATTAGGTTGGTGCAAAAATAATGACGGTTTTTTATGTATTTTTAACGTCAAAAACCATCATTATTTATGCACCAACCTAATATTTTTAATTTAGCTCATACGCCATGTCTATGTTTTTTTTAAAAATTATTTTGTTAACAGCACAGTATAGTAGAGTCAGTTGGACATGACCATGAGAAAAATAACATCATTACGCAATTCACTTAGCCAGAAATTTGAAAACGGCATGCTATAATGATTGGCATTCGCCCCGGAAGCACCAATACGAACATTTTAGAGTTTGGGGGTTTAAATATGGGGACAGTGCAGAGAATTCGGAAAGTGTTGTATGAGTATAATGTTGATTACGAAAGTTGAGCTGCTAGAAAAAATCATTCTGATCGTTCTTATGAATAAAAGAACTCTCGGAATTGTTGGTGAGGGCATCAGACTCAACATGGAGGCCTACACCGTGTCTTGAGTAGGTAGTTCTGTCCTGGTCCAAGAGGGTGATTGCTGGAAGACCCTATATCCTGTAACAGGACTCTGTACAATGCCAAACAAGCAAGAGAACCCAGACGTGGTAGTCAGACAATTGTTGCAACCACATCAACACTTATATCTGGCAACATAAATTCTCAGACTGCAATACCCTTGATTATTATATGTTGGGCGCAGGTAAGCGAGAGACCAACAAAATTCCTTGTAAGACCAAATATGAACTGAAGGAAGGGACTGTGACAGCATCTACCAACGTAAATGAGGGGACCAAGCAGAAGAGATGCAGGAGATTTCGAAGTATTCTGGAGGCCGTGGTTGAAACCAATGGCGATTTTATTGAATAAATTTTCTCTTTAGCATTTAAAGATATTTTTCGTAATTTTGGTAAATATATCAGTTAAAATGAAATGTCAGTGTTATTTAAATTTTAGCGTCATTTTGACGACATTTTTTTTCAATGGCACCTTGTATATCTGTTCAAATGCGATGTCAATTATTAAGACGACAATTTATCCATCGCACGTTGTATATCTGTCCAAATGAGATGTCAGTATTATTTTCACATTTTGCGTTATTTAGACGACAATTTATCCATCGCGCCTTGCATATCTGTACAAATGGGATTTTCAGTGTTATTTTCACATTTTGCGTTATTTAGACGACAATTTATCCATCGCACCTGGCATATGTCCAAATGAGATATCAGTGCTATGTTCATTTTTGCGGCATTTAGACGTCAATTCATCTATCGCACCCTGTATTTTGCAAGTTATGTAATAAAACAGGCATTGCGACAAGAAATAATCATTATTTTCATAATTTTTCTCATCACAACACCACAAGTTTACAATTTATTGATTTTAATTAAATATTATAAAGTTTGTTCCATTAAACAAACGGATGTGAAACATGGGGACTGCTGGCAGATAAATAGAAAAGAGTCCAAGCGTTTGAGAACAAATGCATGAGAAAGAACAATGTGTTTGTCCGGAAATAGTTTGAAAATTATGTGGGACACCAGGAACCTCTTCTTGCTACTGCCACACAGAGAAAATGGCGTAGTTTGGACACATTACAAGTCACGACAGTTTGTGCAAGGCCATTATGCAAAGCATCGATGAAGGTGGACGTCAGAGGGGACGCCTACACAAAAACTGGCTGGACAATGTCAAACGATGGACAGATATGGCTGTACCAGAACTGCTGATGGCTGCCGTTAATAGATCGTTGCGGAAAAGAGTCAGTATGGCTTCTGCATTCGGATCCGCTCTTCGATTACAAAAGTCAAGTGGATGATAATGATGATGATGATGATTATGACGATGATAAAATTTAGTAGGAGATCCAGTCTTATATATGTAAATTCATTGTAAATTGATCCTACCTTACGTTAGCACCCCCAAAATAAAATATGCTCCTCCCCCGTGATCTCTTAATTTTTTTTTTTTTTTTCGTAAATTGTAATTCATAATTTGGAGCGATTTTTGTCAGTTATAGCTGAAGATGAAGTTTGGTTTTTTCCCGCATCGGGTAGCGGCGCACATCACAGGGCAACGCGGATGTCGTTTCAGGGGTTACCCGGGGTGGTAGTTGGTGGGACCGGTGTGGTTTCGGCTGCGTCGCTCTTCCTCCTACTACTCGACCTCGACGCCCTCCAGATCCTGCTTTTGCGCTCGAGAGCGATGAGGTTACCGCTGTCGCTGATGCCGTCGCTATGGCGGCGATTCACATCGCTGCTGCTGCTGCCGCCGCCGTGGCCGCCGTCGCTGCCGCCGTCGCCGCCGTGGCCGCCGTCGCTGCCGCCGTAGCTCTTCCTCTCCATTCCTCGCGATTACCCCGCATCTCTTCTTCGCTCGACATCATATGGCGCGGGCGCATCGGCGCGAAGCTCACATCCGCACGGTCGGAATCGGATGTACTTCTCCTCCGGTCCGTCGTCGCGACCCGTTCCCGGCGTGCAGGTCGACGTGGAAGGAAGGCGCACTCTAAATTCCACCTTCACCTCTGTATGTCGGCGGAGGCGTCTTCTGTCGGTACCACGAGCATACAGGCTTATGACGCCAGGGAGAGAGGAAACGAAAACGCGACCCGTTACACGTGGAGAACCGGTTTCTTCTCATCGGACGATTCGATTTAGTTACAAGATTTTGAAAAATGTTTCTTTTTTTGTTTCTAATTCTAAGAAATAACGTTGTATGCACATATGTTTTCGCTTACGTAGGGAGATCAATTTACAATAGATTTACATCATTTGTCTAAAATTTAAAAAGTTTTTTTTTAAACTTTTCACCTGAAACAAAGCGAAATTGCCACTAGCACGCAAAGGATTGTAGAAAGTGGGAGCAACGGTAAGAGACGTGGGAGAGGAAATGAATGAAATTGCATTTGAATAGTTGGAGATTATAGGTATCGGAAAAGCAACTAAGAGGAAGGGAGTTCCACAGACAGGAAGTGCGAAACATGACGCTATTGGAGTAGAGGAGACGTCTACATTTAACGGTTTCGACAGTGAAAGGTTGGAACTGAGATGCCGACTTAGTGACACGTTTAAATTCATGCAGTATGGGAACTAGCGAAAGTAGCTCGTCGGAGCATTTACCGTAAAAGTATTTCTAGAAAAGACAGAGGAAGCCGACAGCATGTCTGTAAGATAGCGACTGTAAAAGAGATACCAGTTTAGGGCCAAACACATTGCATATTCGTCTCTGGATTTTCTCGAGGACCCTAAGACAGACAGCGGGGCTTCAGACCATATATGGCAGTAATATTACATCCAATAATAAAATAAATAGTATACTGTAGAAATATAAAAATAATTAAAAAAAAAAAAAAAATGATTATTTCCGGTCAAAGAGCGCATGTGCAATAAGTCTATACGACACTTTTGCCCTACATGTTTGCCAAATAACTTCTGCTACAACCGCTACATGTAGCCAAAGGTAGTGTATAAGAAAAAAACGTAAAATCTATCTCTCTTTTGTCCTTTCGCGACTGGGTGCTTTAGTCATAACGAAACGATTTCTCCCTTCTTGTCAACATTTTATAGCCGAGTTCCCTTTAACTGTTTCAGACCGGAGGGTGTTTGAAAGTATCTAGATGTAATTCCTAAGTTTCTTAGGCTGCTCAGTCTTTCAAAAATTAAAAACCAACCCTCCCGACAAGCAACAAAGATTCTAATACGCTACTATCGCTTATAAACAAGCATACACAGAGACACGTGATACTTTTTACGGTTTAGCAATGGGCAAGTAAATCTTTGAAGAGGATATATTCTGTAGCACATCTTAATTCTTCAAGACAAAACACCCCTAAAATTCAAGATCAGATGGCATCAGAGCTATCAGAGCCATGGTCAGTGGAAAATCAGAGAATTATTATTATTTTATTTCCTTTGATTATTAGTGTGTACACATATCTTTCTGGACCCCGACAAGAGATCTAAGGTCAGAAATGGCATCAAGACATTTTCACTGAGCAATTAAAAAATATAAATATAAAAAAAAAATCATACATATTTTACATCGATAACGTCCTTTGTAAGGTGTGGCCTGTATTCGCGAGAACATTCTTTAAGGCATGGACTGCCAGGAATCAATTCAAAGAGTCTTTTGGAATATTTTCCAAACAATTCGAAGCCTCAAACTACAATAGGGATTGTTGATGTTCTCATGTGCCACATTTTTGTCATTTCGATTTCAAGGTACTTGTATTTTGATAGCTTTTTGAAGATCTTCAAAGATACATTGCATTCTG
>OZ010609.1:7644673-7674673 GCA_963932145.1 Acanthosepion lycidas | reverse complement strand
TATTCTAGAACAGCGTTTTCCAAACTTTCTCTGAAGCGGAACACTTCAGGGTTCAGGGAATTTTTGTGGGGAACCCCAGATACTAATAATTTAATATGGTCGCAATATAAATATTTTCGTATATTTTTTTATAAATTATAAGTTCATTCAAATAGCAATTAAAAAGTAATACATATTGATATATTTTTTAATAAAATTGTTATATTTTAATTTTCATACTTCACGCAAATAACACGTGGAACAGAATTACGAACAATTTTAACATGAAATTTATGTCAATTGTTAGAATTCTTTAGAACATTCAATGAGAACCAAGCTTCTGTTTCATATTGTCACATATTTTTTTTCATGTTTGGTTTTATATTTGATAGTTTGATTCTCAAGACAGCTTCAGGATTAAGTCTACTTCGGTATTTAGATTTAATGGAAAATCCACTTTCACATAAGTAGGTTGGTGTTGTGTTTTTAATCAGAATGTATACCCACGAAAGTTACGTCCGACGAGAGTCAATTTACAACTAGCGCTTTTTCCAATATGGCGAGAAAATTAACTTTCAGATTTATGTGGTGACATAGTACAAAGCAGATATCACAATCAATAACTACTTTTCACTTCAGCAGTAACATGATACAATTATTATTTACTGATATACAATATAGAAAAGTATTACAAGATACATCACAAAATTATACAACAAAATCTAAATCTGTTGGCAACTATTTTTTGGAAATTATTTATTAACGTTGATAATGTGTTATGTTAAACATTTGTCACGGAACCCCCACACACCTTTGCGGCACATCTGGTTTCCTCGGAACCTATTTTGGGAAAGTCTGTTCTAGAACCATATAAAATATCTACACATTTAGTTATAAATAAATAAAGAAAATCCTTCACATTGGCTAACAGAATGAATAGCCGAAAGCGCTTGGTCAATTTTACACAATTTTATGTACAGAAAAGGAAACCGTTATAAGAATATAAGAAAAATTAAATAAAAAGCTTAATCGTAGTACCATGCCAGTCGTCTTTAATGAAACTTGTATAAAAGAGGAGTTGCTGTCCAAATACTCAATATATAGACGATATTAAGACGAATCGAGTTCTCCGATCTAAAAATCAATACGTCTAAATTCACCTATATCCCTGCAGGGCGCCAATGGCTTAGTGGTAAAATCTCCGACTGATAGTAAATCTCAGCTTGATGCAATCTAGTCAGACTGATGAGCTGTGAAACAGTCTTTTGTCTGTGGATGACAAATATATATATATATATATATATATATATATATATATATATATATACACACACACACTGCGTACCAATAAATTCTCAACATTAACCTGCGCAATCACTGAAATTTTTGTACTGATTTGCGCAATGTAAACAAACTGGCGCCATATTTGTTATCAGCACGGTGATTTGAGTATGCCAAATTATTAGAAAACTGTAAGGATTTAGTGAAAAGATGGGCCATAAAAGCAGTTTAAGTGATGCTGAAAAGAAACCTATCACCTCAGAACTCTCAAAAGGTAAATCTACCCTAGAAATTTCTAAAATGATAGGGAGGTGTCACCAAACAGTGAAAAAGTTCACCACCGACCCTACACAAGTACGCAAAAGAGCAGATAAAGGTAAGCCGAGTAGTATTTCACTTCGTCTCATGTCATGAATTAAACGAGAGGCCACGAAGAACCCTGGACTTACCTGTCAAGAGCTTTTCAGTCTCATTGGGGATCCTACTGTGTCTAAAAGTACTCGGTTTCGGTATCTGAGGGAAATAGTAACAACAGTCAAACTTGTATTGAAGCCTCCGTTGACGAGAAATCACATTCAAAATCGCTTGAAATGGACCGAGGACAATATGAAGATTGACTTCTCTAAAGTTTTGTTCACAGACGAAACTCGAGCAACACTTGATGGGCCAGATAGATGGTGCAAAGGCTGGGTAATGAATGGACAGAATCGCCATCAGCGTTTGAGACGCCAACAAGGCAGTGGAGGTGTTGTGGATTCCGCGTGAAAAATCGGTCTCCAATAAATGACAAACGCAAGTATTTAAGCTAAGAAATTAAATATATTTACACAAAATACAAAAGGTAATGTTTTTAGTAAAATCCAGGAACGCCGGTTAGTATTAATCAAAGATCGCTATATACAGTCTCGAAGTAAACTTCCTTAGAGTCGGGCGCCCTTGTAACTGACTTCTACCGTCAACTCACTCACAATGTCTATGTACTTTCCACTCTGTCCTCCACCCTGTTCCTCTACTCTTCCTTCACTCTACCTAATAGAAGATAGAAATAAAAGATAACAGTTGTAATTTTCAAAAGTAAAATATAAGTTCACAACACAGTTTAATTTATTATTATTTTTTAGAGTAATATTTTTTAAAACGTTTTATTAGAATATCTGTAGAAAAATGCAATATAGGTGAGATGTTTCCTCTAATATTGGAGCATCTCTTGCTAATGCCTTTCTCGTGGATTTACAGGCTATGGGGCTCTTTAATCCAGGTTTTGATTTTATCAACATTATAATTTATAACTCAAAATAGATAGAGAAAAAGACTAAAAGAAAAGTAATTACATATGAAAGAAACACTGAAAGTATTAAAAACCTTGTGTTGTAGCGACTGCTATGTTTTTCCACGCCCACATTTTATTCGTCTGCGATTGGCTAATAAATCATTACTGCCTTTCTATAGGACAATTTAGCCATCGCAGTCGTTGCTTTGAATTTTTCGGTTTTGAACTTGCTTACTTGTTTCGTTAGTACAAATTTAGCGATTGGTCAAATTTTAACCAATCACATATTTTAGTGAAAAATCAACTTTTCACGCGGTTTCGCTGGGATCTTATCTGTAGCTTTAAAAGAAGTGACTTTGTCACAAGCCGCCAGTAGAGTCCAGCAAATTTCGCCTGTCAACACAAACCTATGACTTTACTCACAACATTTCAAACGCATGCACAGACACAGAATTTTGTAATACATATATACATATCTCTCTGTGACTCAGCCAAGTTCAATCAACCAAGACTCTGTTGAATTCTCTAACACAACACACTTTCTGATCAATTGTATTCTTGTGTTATCTATTCTAACAGCAGACTTGTTCTAACATTGATTCCTGAACATTTCTCTCTAATGAGAACTTTCTTTTGAACAATCAATTACAAATCAGAATACAGTAAAAGGGAGCAACTTATTTTCTCTTAATCTATACATTGGATACAAGTTATTGTATATTTTGTTCTTGTATGTTATTTCAATATATATTTGTTGATTCACATTTGAAGTTTCGTTGTTTTCTTGAATCATTAATATATGCAATAATGAATACGCCCATGACAGTTTTTTTTTCGGAAAAGTTGATGGCAACATTAATGAAGAAACTTTGCTGTATAAAGAGTTTAAGAAGTTATAGGGGGAAATGGTGACATTTTAACTAAATGAAAAAGAAAGGGATCTAGAACTCCATTTAATATTTACTCAAGAGACAGAACACGAGACTGAAAAATAAACGATCCGTATAATAGTTCCAACTACAGGGTCCACTGATGTTGCTGTAATAGAAGTAGCTTTTAGTGGTTTGGAAGAATTTGATAGTTTAGACAGCCTTAAGACTGTTCCCGAATGATGTAATGGAATAACCTAGAACTCCCATGAGTGGCTACAATATAGGTAGTAAGTACCTATAAAGTCAACGGACCCCGTGAGATTTGCAGGGAATCAATTAAATAAGACTCCTACTTACTCGACAACTATTCGACCTTCCAATAGCAGCACTCACTACTGGTTATCACAATAACCATTTACTTAATTATATACCGTGTTATCCCGGTGATATTCCTTTTAGCACGGAATATATATATATATATATATATATATATATATATGTGAGTTCTGATCTAAAAATATCGGGACAGTTGGTAGGATACAGACTGAAGTCGCATGGTACAAGAAGTCTGTCTAGCAGGCGCACATAGTTATTACATTTTCGCTCACTTCTGTTGTTTAGGCAGTGCTTGGAAGGAAAGTGTGTAGTGTGTGGTCGTCTCACCACACTACAGAGCTTCTGTCACATTGTACGAAATATCGTTGAATTAAAAATTAAAATAATTACATACGCTTTATATATATATATATATATATATATATATACACACACAGACACACACATATATATATATATATATAAAGAATTACTCAATGTATTTTTAATCCGCTAGTTTTTGCTTTCTTTAATAAAGACATCTTGTACTATGAATTTTGTTGTATAATATATATATGTAAGCATAATTAAAAACATAATATATATACATCATAACATAGTTAAAACCATAATATATATAAGTGTGTTTGTGTGTATCTCTGTTTGTGTGTGTCTGTGTGTGTCTGTGTGTGATATAGTGGAATAACCTGGCACCCCCATGAGTGCCTACACTATAATGTTTCAACTACCTATAAGGATCCGTAAGGTAACGGACTAGGTGAGACTTGCTGGAATCAGTTCATTAAGACTCCGACTTACTCGAGAAATGTTCGACCTTCCATTAACAGCACTCACTACTGGTTATCACAATAACCCTGATATTTATATTGGCACGGAATATAACACTGCACTATATAAATACAAATACTTAATGTAAGCCAGGTCTTGTAACTGCTCTGGAGAAGAAGGCCCATCAAAAATTACACACAATTGGCACTTCATTATATTACAATGAGCTACCATTCAGTGCTGTCTTTAAATATGTTTATGTTACAAGAAGACCGACTGCTTTTACAGGCACATACTCTGAAAGGGACTAGTAGAATTTATGAAAATTAGAAGACATCTTGATAATATGGCACCTGTAGAGAAGGGGGTTTTAAGTAAAGATCAAAGTCTCCCAGGAGTTTCCAAATGTAATGATAACTGCATTTGTTGCATGGAAAATTAGATCATTAAGTAATTGAAGATGGCGAACTTTAGCAACCCGGTTAGGGTGTATCTTGACCATAGATATATACCCTTCAGAAATCCAGGTCAAGCTTCATCAACTTATTAAATTAATTCTTGAAGTATATGTAGTTAACTGGTTTGAGATTATGGGGGATAGCAAATGCCTTAACCAGCAGATAATCGAAAGGATTAAGAAACAGCTTGACGAAAAGCAGAATATTGTATTCAAGATTATTCAATATAATGCTTTTTCCATGTTACCTGAGAATGTGTTTTTTTCGATGATGAAGTCAGATAAACCGGAAGTGAAAAAATGTCGCTCTTGGAAAAAAATTTCCATCAGGGGAGTAAATATACAGAAATAGACTAAGTTACCTAAGGATACTTTTTTAAAGTTCTATTCGCTAAAATATAGAATGGAATAAGTAAGGATTGCCTAATTAAAATAAAAATTGATTTTTTTTTATCCTTCCAAAGGTGGGAAGTCACCCAAGAAACGGTTCAGTAAAAAAAAAACAACCATCAAAGCTTCAAGCCTTGTATTGGTAAGAATTAATCAGTCTATTCCAAAATGAATTTTGTGAACCTGGAACCACTAAAAATTTTCAGAAAATGAAATCCAATCATCTCTTATAAATAACAAAGAAGTAAAGTTATCTGATTTCCTTCACATATTCAGAGTTTTAAAAGAGCAGTGAAATTAAGACCTGAAGCTTTTCATATTGTTTACAGATTTTAAGCAAGTCATAGACACATTCTTGCAAAAACCTTATGTCGTCAACTAAAATCTTCCTTTGTTTCTTTATGTCCTTAAACTGAAGATCTTGATGATATGAATATATAAATATTTGGATTGATTTAATTTTCATCTAATATAAAACTTATTTATTCAAATACCAAACTTTTTAGATTTACTGTCGAAATAATAACATTTTCCAATCAAATATTGCCAAAATGACTTGTTTTTTAAAAGTATTTTCAATGCTGGCTTTCGATTGCATATCGTTAAAAGGGTTTTAAATGTAGGAATCTAAAATTTGGTATGAGCTTTTATCTCATTATGTCCAAACGATCTTTCCTTGCTCAAGGTTTATTATGGAAAACAAATTAAAATCGACCTACTCTAATACATACAAATATATAGTATGTGGTGCAGTTTAATTTACATTACATGAGTCATTCATACAAAAAACATTTATATCATTAACTTCAATATCTGTTTTTTGTATGAATGATTCATCTAAGATAGATAGATAGATAGATATTCCTGCGCCCCATTAGAATACCTGATGTTCAACTCCATGAGAGCAACTCTTTGCTACTGCTCGGTCTCATATTGTCTTCTGACCTGAGATGGAACAAATACATTGAGTCAATTGCTTCGTCCACCGCAAGGAAAATTGTCTCCCTGTGCCGCGCCAAGAATTTTTTTTCTCGCCGGAGTCGATCCTTCAAATCTACAAATCAACCATTCGCCTTTTCATGGAGTATTGCTGCCATATATGCTCTGGAGCCCCTTCTGTTTGTGTTGTGGATTCCATGAATGGAATCCTGCACAAACAAATAAAAGCACCAGTAATTGAGATAAAAAAAAATAAGTGTATTAAACGTAAGAATACAAACTTGAAGTGAAGAATAGTAGTCCAAGAATGCGGGTTAGTAGAAAGTATATGTACAAATCTCTGTAAGTAAAGCCGTAATCATCTCTTTCTCTCTCTCTCTCTGGACTCTTATATAACTCTCTGAGAACACCCTGTGTCTGTCTCCGTATCTCTCAAACTGTCTCCACGTATCTCAACGTATCTCCACGTATCTCAGTATTTATTAGTCCACCCACGAAGACCAAATGTGGCACAAGGCCGGTTTAATGTGGGTATCCCCGAGCCCGTAGGCTCGGCCAAAAATATGGCCTTTTTGAACCCGCCTAGACGGGTTCAGGCCCTGTCAACCTCCCCGGACGAAACCTTGCCCTTCGGCAAAGCCTCGTCCGGGTTCCCCTCTGCCAATGCAGAGGGTTCGACAGTCGCCGAGAGTCTGTCTCTCGGTCTCCCAATCTCCACGTATCTCAACCACAGGTATTCTCTCTGTCAGTATAAGTATAGTTTGGACGAGTCCATTTTATGAAAAAAGTGGAGAGCCCCACAACAGTTTGTCTTGGCCTTGATCTGTCATCTTGTCTGCCGTCGCTCTCTCACAGACGTGCCGTCGCCTCCCTCTGTCTTTTTTACAAATATTTTCATGGTAACTGCTCCGATGAGCTGCTTTCGCTGGTTCCCTAACTTCGTGAATTTAAGCGTTCTACTGGGCTGGCATCTCCCTTTCACACTTTCGCTGTCGAAACTTAAATGTAGCCGTCTCTTCTACTCCAATAGTTTCATGTCTCGTACTTCTCGCCTATGGAACTCCCTCCACATTTCCTGTTTCCCTGATAGCTATAATCTCCAACTATTTTAATGTAATGTCAATCGACGTCTCCAGATGCCTTGATCTATCCCCTATCCTTCTCTTCATCCTTCCTCTATTACTCCTATTCGCTCTCGCTTCAACTCCCTGTAAGTTCTTGTAACCCCTTGCGTGCTAGTGGCTTCCTACCTTGCTTGAGGTGAAACGCTTAAATAAAAAAAAAAGCATATGCCCGCACACACATATACAAGTATGAAGGCAGGCGTTATCACACTGATATATCTCTCTCTCTGTATAAACGTTTGTGTAAGAAATGTGGATTTTGGTATTAACTGACCCTAGATATTTACTTAAATATATTTATAAGAGTGAAAATAGTATTCTAAAACATACAAATATTTTTAAATGTAGCGGCACTATTTACCATAAATTTCAATCCCCTTTCCCCTGTTAAACCCAAATATAATTTCCTGTCTTGTCAGGAATTAAAACCAATTTAACCAATATTAAAGTGATATCGACATTGTGACAAGCTGGGGGGAAATTTCTTGTCATTTATTCCAGAATGTTAGAGAAATCATAGAAACGACTTCAAAGTTTGCCAATTTCTTTAATATTGATACAATCAAGCAACTTACAAGGAATTCAGTAACCAAAAAGAGAAATAGTTTTTTTTCCTTCCAATTAACCTAAGGAGAGGAGAATCGAGCAAGAAATTATACTTTTGTTCCATATCAGGAACGTGTGTGAAGATAGTAATGCCTAAAGAAAACTGAATATATTGCAAGAATTCTAAACAAAAATTATCGGCTAGATCCAAATCTGCCTTTAAAATCTACAAAGGAAAATATATTTTTCAAAGTATATCGTCACTAATTACTTGTTCTCCAAATTCAAGGATGTCCCGTATTTTTTTATTTATTTTGAAAATAAGTAATGTTATGTTGCATAGAAATTGAGAAAAGATTTTCAATCAACTGCTCACTGCAGTAATATGAGTCAGCTGAGGTCTTGTTAGATTGAACACACCTGGACCTGTCGCAAAAATGGATTCGGAACATTTACATTCGACTGATGGTCATGAATATGGAGAGTCAACTTTAAATTACAGAGCAAGAGGCTCAGACAGAGTGAAAGTCAAGGGAGGAAGATAAATTATTTTTTTAGATGACAGGAGAAAGAAAATTATTATCTATACATTATATTCCGTGCTAATAGGAATATATACTTGAAAAACACGGCGGATAAAATAAGTAAAGGTTTATTGTACAAAACCAGTACAATAAGAATAAAGGTAACAGTTATGCACAAGGTCGTCGCAAGTCAATCCAGTAGTGAGTGCTACTATTGGAAGGTTGGTAGTTCTCGCGTAAGATCCCAGTTAGACAATATTTACAAGCCTCCCCACCAGGTAAGATGTGGCACAAGGCCGAATTTAATTTGGGGCAATACGAGCCCTTATGCTCGGCTAAAAATTCCCCGTAACCGCGAATAAACGGGTTCGGGTCTGTCTCCCTATCCGGAGGAGATTCTGCCCTTTGGCATAGCTTCGTCCGGGTTCCTATCTGCATGAAGGCAGAGGCTTCGACAACTGCTAAGAGCTGAATAACAGGTCCCAGTTGGTATATTTAGTTACCCGCTCCACGAGGGTTGCATGTGGCATAAGGCCTGTTTAACGTAGGTTCTCCGAGCGCGTAGGCTCGGACAAAAATATTCCCTTTCGAACCCGTATAAACGTGTTCAGGGGCAGTCTACCTCCCCGAACGAGACTCCGCCCTTCGACGGAGCCTAGTTCGGGTTCCTCTCTGCCCGAAGGCAGATAGTTCTTCTGTCAAGATGGAATAGGTCACAGCTAGGCCCTGTAGTCCGTTGACTTACAGATACTTATAAATAGTTACCACCTATAATTTTGTCACTCATGGGGGTGACAGGTTATTCCATTACATCCCTATAAAGCTGGCCATCCCGGGAAAATGCATACAGGGACGAAGCGGGCCTCTGGAAACAGACAGAGAAGACACCCCTTAGACTGGGCACCAGCCTCACCTAACCTTCATCTCAACTTCGCTTGCTTACAAAGCAACAATAGGTTACAAGTTTAGGTTACAACACAGCAATAAAAGCTGGTCTACTGATAGAAATTGTTTTGTATTTTTCACTCGTGGGTAACGATATGGCTGAAGGGTAAGTTTTAAGCCACAAGCGTATGACTGGAAAAAGCTTCACCCTGTCGCCAAGCATGTCTAGACGTAGATGCAGGGCAACACTTTGTGTACTTTTCTCTACTTCTCAGAGCTCGCTTTCTTAAAACACAATTGTTATGTTGATCGGGAAAGTATCCTCGCGGGAGTCAGTCTTGCAAATAATCAAATTTGATGAAGCAGCTACATGACTGTAGCATCCTCCTAACCAATGGAACGCGAAGAGAATGTCAATATGTCGAACCTCTGTAGGCGACATGGATTTAAGAAATGTGGCTTGAGTGAAAATTTGCTATGAAGTTAGGGATAGGACAGAGATAGGATTGAGACGTTTCGTCGATGAAAAAAAGACATTGTCGGATTGAAAATAATCCATTGCTCACGTCGCTGTGTAAACGTTCGTGAACTCTATCATGCCTGGGAGTGGTTTTGGGAACATGCGTCATTGGTGTGTCACGGCAGATATAAAAGAAGTTCGTGCAAAAATAGTTACATTTTCACCCTCATACATCAAAAACGTGAATCATATATATATATATATATATATATATATATATATATATATATGCATATATATTTATATATGCATATTTTATTGAATACGACAGACAAGGTGATTTGATTAAGTTTTAAATAAAATTTCTCATACGATCTTTTTTTTTTTCTTTTCAGATGATAAATTATATAAAAACTGTCCCAATGTTATTTTAAACGAGCACCTTCGGCTATACATTTAGCCATTTTCAAGGATTAAATATTTTAACTGTTAAATAAGAAATAGTTTGTTGCATGTATGTATTTATATAATCTTTTCATTTCTCAAAACACGGTCAAGTTATTGTGTCCACGTTCATAGTTGATATTAAGTGTTGAATTTTTTTTTGTTTTTATTAATGAGGCTTCCATTATTTTTAGTTAAAATACTCGGACAGTTTTTATATAATTTATCATCCGCAAAGAAAAGAATTATTAGATCGCATGAGTAATTGTATAAAAATACAAAAAGCACCTTGTCTGTCGTATTCAATGAAATGTGCATGAAAGAAGGATTGCTGCTTAAATGCAAAAATTTGTATATATATATATATATATAAATATATATATATATATATATATATATATATATAGAGAGAGAGAGAGAGAGAGAGAGTCAGAGAGATATTGGGAGAGAGAGAGAGAGATGCCTCCAAAGATTCGCTAAAAATGAGTATACATGATGAAAAATTACCCCAAAATTAATAGAAAAACTTTGTTGTCATCAAAACATTGATGTCATTATTAAGAGGAAAGACAAAACGATTGTTGGATTATTAAATTATATTTTTTAACGTTTTTATTAAAAATTCTGACTAAAACTTTTGTTTTGCTTGCATCAATGGGAGACAAAGAATTAGTATAGAAAATTTTGACATATTTTTTGCGGTAAAAAACACATCGATTTGGAACTTCTTGCAAAAATCAAATAATTATCGGATTTTAATGAAATTTTCAAGACGCAAATGAATGAAATTATTTTCGAAAAGTTTCTTTTTTAGATATTCTTGGTAAAAAACAATTTTTTTCTGTAAAAAAAACAACTTATAAAAAAACCACTTATTTAATTTTAAGAGATTTCGAGGAATTGACTTTTGAACCACTTAAGTTTTAGTTAAGTTATATGCAAAATTACTTGGAGAATTTAAATCATAATTTTGTGTGTAAAACAGGACACTCAGTTACCAAAAATTAGGTTCTGAAGCTTAAGATAAAAAGTGCAATTAAAATCAAGAAATCATTTAATTAGAAGAGATTTTACTTACTTTTATATATAAGACATCTCGTGGAAATTTGTGCCTTAAGAATAAAAAAATTGAGGAATTTTTACTAGAATTGTGATTTTTTAAATTTTAATTAGAATAATCTATAAAGCCTTAAATCTTAAAATTTTTTATTAATTTTTATCGGTCATACGATATAGTTATTAAGTAAAATTCTATATTTACTAATCATGAATGGAAACGCTTACTACATTTCAGAGACCAACAATATTTGAAAAATAATTATTATTTTAAATTTTTATTTTGTGTGTGTGTATAAACGTGCCAATTTTTGTAAATGCAGACGTCCATAAATAAAATTATTAAAAAATATGAGCAGGAAATATAGTACATTTAAACCCAAATACTTGAAATTCAATACGGAAAATATCATCCTAAATCTTTCAGATAACTGGGTAGCCAAAAATTACATAAAAGGCGCTCAGGTTATATTCTTCAAGTAAGTTTTACAAATATGTCCCACGTAGAAAAAAATTGTTTAAGTTCTGGTGGTCAACCTGTCAGTAGAGGGGTCAATACCTAATCGAAACACTTACTTATGCGTTAAAAATATATTTCTGCCTTATGTTAAACATAAAGTAATTCTTGTTTCAAGTCAGATTAATTAAAAATCAGCAAAAATTCCCCAAATAAAAATTTCGGAAAAGCAAATTCTATTTTTGGAAGATATTTTAATAATGAGTATTGTGCTGAGAGATGAAGAAAATGTCTGAAATCAGCGATTTTTACCGAATAAAACAAAACTCCTCAAAATCATTTTAAATTAGTTTTTTAATAGAGCGAAGTATTATTCTCACAGAAATTATTAAATTTAATTTATTAGCTTGAAATTAAAACTAAAATAAAAGGATGATAAATATTTTTCAATTATAGGTTTCGTATTTTTTCGGAGGTACCTTATACATATATATATATATATATATATATATATATATATATATATATTCGTCCAGGTTCTTACAAAGTTTTACCAGTTTTGACAGATCTTCTATTATGATAAGTTGGGATATTTAATAAGAAGGATAACGGATACAACACGCTTATTTCTATAAATGCCATACTTTAATGGATACAGCAGTCTGAGTAGACGATTGTGAATTAGATATGCCGGCATGTATATGAAGAATTTTAATAAAAGGACACACAGATTCGGAACCGATCAGAGTATACGTTAATGAAGACAAGAATAAAAATATATATATATGACTTACTTGTGATATACATACGTATATATATATATATATATATATATATATATATATATATATATATATATATATATATATATATATATATATACATACACACACACACATTAAGAAATGGACAAAGTCCGACAATTTATTTATTAAAGACATTTTTTATGTTTAACGTTCTTTTTATAGATACAAGTATTTAAGTAAATGTTCTGTTTATAATAAACAGTATTAAATAACATTTACCGGCCTGAATATCCGAGAAATTTTCATAGAAAATATTCGTCCTTTGACAGGGTTCGAACCTGCATCTTATACAGAACCGCCATTTATCTAGGCGTGCCTAACCGATTCGGCCACAAAGGATTGTATATATATATGTAAAAATGTTTAGAGGTACAAAATTTATATACAGTTTTAAAAAAATTGGCTCTATATATATGTATATATAGATACACCTAGTGATGCAGACAAACCTACCTAGGTTTCACCTAAACGGATCGTCAGGGAAAGTATGGCTAACGAGGTAAAGAGAAACACATATTTATAGGCGATAATTAAAACCATACCACGTGACCGAAGAACCAAAAACTAAGTAGATGGGGGGGGAGTAAAATAGTCTGGCTCACTAGGTGTATCTAGGTCTGCTCTACGATTGTATTGAGCTCTTTTTTTAGTTAGTTGTCTACTGGTATCGGGGTTTATTCTTTGGGCTTCAGACCTGCATCTGTGCGATTTGTTCGACAGTAGTTCATGTTTGTAGCTCTTTCTTTTTTTAAAACCTTTTTTTCTCTCGAGATTGATTTGATTATTTGCAAATCATAAATTCGAGGGTTTTTCGAAACGAGTCTAGTTATCTATCTATCTATCTATCTATCTATCTATCTATCTATCTATATATATATATATATATATATATATATATATATATATATATATATATATATTAAAATAACAAGGAAGAACAGTAAGATTTATAATCCAGTGTCCTTAGCAATTTTTTTTTATAAAAAAAAACAGTGCTCGATACAAAACAGTAGAGCTTAATATTATAATTATTTTCTTTTTTAAAAATATGATTCCATTGCAAAACAGAAATTTCTATGCTTCAAAACTGAAACTAAAATTAAACTTAAAATCCAGAGTTTTGTTCCATTGTCAAGCGATGTTAGGAATAACATTCTAAGAAATTTACTTTATTTATAAGCGCAGACAATCTTAATATTTTGAGTTGTTAAGGTTATGGAAAATTCTATCTATTTTGATTAGCAGTGATTAGGTTTTAATTTCCTTAGAAACATTTTATATCGTTACGTAGTCAGGTTAATTTTAGGTGTGGTGGGTTATCTGCCCACAAACACAGACTTCTGTTATTCAGTGTGCCGTTTGGATATTCAATGGCAAAAAGTTTGGCATTTTTATTGATCCGCTTAATTCATATTTTTATACAAAACGGTTTTCTGTAAGGTTCATTAGAGCATGTAAGTAACTACTACAAATTTTACATTTGGTTTTGGCGTTTAAATAAAACGTCTCTTCAGGTAGTTAACAATGATAGTAATGAATGATCTTATTTTAATGGAGATAAGGAACGCATTTGACGTATTACTTTATAAAATGCCCCTTTTTATTCATATAAACTTTTATATAGATTCCTTGCCCATCGTAACGAGTCTGTCCATTTTCAGGATGATTTGCTTTCATCAGGAATCTGTGTTATTAAACGGACAATAAGCAATGAAATCCATAGGAACAATCAAAAGTCAAACTCCCCTCGTGAAACTCTACTGCTATTGAAAAGACACTGAGATGCCAGGTAGAAATTCGCTCTTGAACATAAGAATAAGGAAAAATTGTATTGGGAAGGAGTAATAGGGAAAAACGAAACCAAAATTGAGTTGTTTGGATGTAATTCTAGAAATCATGTATAGAGGAATGATGACAATATCTTCAAACAAAAGGACACAGTTCCAACAGTGAAATTTGGTGGTGGCAGCATCATGGTTTGGAGATGTTATTCTTCAAAAGGTACTGAAAACATATCAGTAATAGATGGTAGAATGGATGCAGCAGTACATCAAAATATTTTGGAAGCAAATTTAAAGATTTTGTTTGAAAATCGAACGCCCTCCTTATTCGATCTTCCGACAAAATAATGATCTAAAGCACACGGCAAAATATACACAAAGAAATGGCTCGCTAAAAATAAGGTAAATATCCTGAAATAGCTAAGTGAGTCTTCCAGATTTAAAGTCAATCGAAAATCTGTGGCCTCTTTTTGGAAATTTCAAATCCAATCTAGAGTTCCAACAAGGTCTATATACCTTATGCAAAGAAGAATTGAACAAAATACCAACTAAACTTTGCAAATCATTACTTCAGAACTACAAGAAGAGGATGGTTGGTGTAGAAGTGAATAATGGCTATTCTACAAAGTATTAAATGAAGATTATGTATTCCTTTTTTGTAGTGTACGAATGGTTTTTTCGCCTATTGCAATAGGTAAATGAGATTTATTTCTATTAAATAATTTTTTATGTTTTCCATATATTTTTATTTAGTTATTATGCATCTGTATACTGTTAATTATATGAAAAGGGCGTTTATCCATAATTTGGCAGTACGTTAAATTAAAAATGTTTGTTTACGAATATTTGTTACCACACAATATATATATATATATATATATATATATATATATATATATATATATAAAGGGAAGAAGTTATAGTTTCCCAACGAGAGAAATGTGTTTATATTAAAAAGAAGAGTGAAATGACAAATGTTTTTGGTTGTAATGTGAGTTTATATATATATATATATATATATATATATATATATATATATATATATATATATATATAACTATATATATATATATATATATATATATATATATATATATATATATATATATATTATGCATTATTTTCCATAATTTTGCTACACGGGTTTCCGGTCTTGGGACGTTAATCAGTCAAAGAGTCGATATTTCCATATATTGTTAAAAGTAATTACGTTTTCTTATGTTTTTCATTCTCGATGTTAAACATTTTCTTTCGTATGTGTTAGTAACAGAAATGTCTTCTTTGAACTGGCAGTGACAAAGATTTTCTGGGTGAAGGTTAACAATATATATATATATATATATATATATATACATATATATATACACATACATATATATATATATATATACATATATATATATATATATATATATATATATACATATATATATATATATATATATATATATATATATATATATAGAGAGAGAGAGAGAGAGAGAGAGAGAGAGAAAGAGAGGGAGATAGCGTGTGTATTAAAAAATTTTAAAAAGAAATTATACGAAATTTGGAGCTGGGTCCTGATACAAAAACAAGGCAAAATAAACAAAAGGCCATCGTTGTACCTCAAAACAGCCACTTATAATGAATGCTTAAAATGTTCTCTGCTTGCTTCTACACAGGTATGCACCGGTCGGATCATTGACTATGAAACTATTTCAAATAATCCTACACAGTGTCGAATGATTTCGCAAACTTCCATGACACGTTGATAAAGAGTTTCTGCATTATTAATGCCTACTGCATAAACTAAGTTTTTTAGGTGGCTCTACAGATAGAAATTCAATGGAGTGAGGCCGGAGGAGTGTGCAGGCCATGGAGCCAGTCCTCTTCTACCTATCCATCTTTCATGGTAGATGTCAGCCATTGCATCACGAACAACTTGACTAAAATGTACTGGAGCTCCATCATTAATGAATCAGATGCATCTTCGTGTTAACAGGGGTACATCCTCTAGCAGGTGTAGAAGATTGTTCGAAATAAAGTCCCCGTAGACATCTCCTGTAAGACGTTCTGGGAGAACATATTGACCAACTAGGCAGTCACCTGCAATTCCAGCCCACACATTAATCGTAAACTGATGCTGATGTCTAGACATCCGTCCACAAATGTTGGTTGTGTTAATTTATTGTTTTATCTCTTCCAATTGTTGTCTCTTATTGATGGATAAAACAGCGCATCGGCAGTTTGTGCAATAATTCATCGGCAAAAGTTCTCCCGTGGTGACTGATCAGAAAGCGAAAGACCCTGAACATGCTGCAAATTATACGGATAGAGAAGCAACCTTTGAAGTAAAATCCATGCAGTACGACATGCTAGGGTCACTTGACGCATGTGGATACCAGGATTATCTCCGACAGCCTGGAGAATGACATTTTCATGGCCAGGCGTACGAGAGAATCTGTTTACTTGATTCACAGTTTGTGGTGCTACGGATCGTGTTTCAGAAACACGAGGATAAATAGCCGAAAAGGTTGGATAACTCGGCTGCCTTCGATCTAGAAACGCAATATGAAACAGTCGTGCAGCCTCACGTCCATTACCATTCGCGCGGTCGTGTGTGAAAATTATTTCTGCCTGCTGACGATATGAATACCCTGTCATTGATAAACGGAACATTGCTAAGTTAACTCACTACTACACACGTTAAATTTTTAAGACAGACTAGACAAAAATTTACACGAATGACAAATATAAACTAATCTAAATGGCAACACATATATCTGCCGTAAACGTTCTTGAAAAAATGAAGGAGTTGCGGACTAGGTTTATGTGGATTTTGATCATATTTTTGTTGAGTCCGTTGAGTCTTAGTGATATTATCGCCTTTCTTGGGGTGAATTGATTAAGACAAAAATAACTATGTATAAATACAGAAAGACACATACAATCTTTCTCTGTCACACACAAGCAAATACACACTCATATATATATATATATATATATATATATATATGCGTGTGTGTACAGGGTGTATACGTTTACAAATTTTGACGTATTAGGTTGGTGCAAAAATAATGTCGTTTTTCTTTTGAAGTTGAACGTCAAAAAACGACATTATTTTTGCACCAACCTAATACGTCAAAATTTGTAAACGTATACACCCTGTACACACACGCATATATATATATATATATATATATATATATATATATATATATATATATATATATATATATATATATGAGTGTGTATGTGCTTGTGTGTGACAGAGAAAGATTGTATGTGTCTGTCTGTATTTATACATACTTATTTTTGTCTTAATCAATTCACCCCAAGAAAGGCGATAATATCACTAAGACTCAACGGACTACTGCAAGTAAAGAAGAATGGGAAGACTTTAGAGAGATCCGGAGTCCCAATCCGCAGCGGGAAACAAGAGATAGACCTCTACTCCTGGTTTAGAAAGTTAGCAATTAAGGCATTTCCTGGTCCGTAGGACATTCTGAAACAGAAAACTGAAGTCTTGAGTCCTTGCATGCAAGTTACAAATTTCCTCTTAAGCACATAAGCGACTGGATAAAAAAAAGCAATATACATTTCAGTTACCCGATACATTTACAATAATCTTACCTTTCTTCTCTTCTCCCTTCTTCTTCTTCTTCCTTCACATCATCCTCCTCCTCTTTTTCTATTACACACAACGTCATGCGTTTGTTTATTTATTTTTGAAAATAATAATACAACTTTCATTATTTTTTTTCTGAAAAAAAAAAAGCGTTAAGAGTTCATTTGATAAAAATCGCCTGAAGACACTGTAAGTGTGAAACCAAGGTAGCGGATTCAACTGACCTACTGATTTTTAAAGTTAAAAGTCTACATGTTATTTTTACTTTTATTTAATTTTTTCACATGGTTATTGTTCACTTTTTAATACTACTTTTTCCTGGTCGGATTCAACTCTGAAATTTAAAGTTATATATATAAATATATATATATATATATATATATATATATATATATATATATATATATATATATATATATATATATGTATGTATGTATATAAGTTTGTTTTGTAAATATTAATTGAACCTACATAATTATATATGTATCTCATTCTAGGTTTTATTATATTTGAACATCATTTTTACTTTAAACACTTCACACAGACACACACACACACACACACACACACACACACACACACACATATATATATATATATATATATATATATATATATATATATATAAATTTGGGCTGAACACTAATCATAAATGTTTAATTCTGGTGTGATCAGAGGATTATCAAGGCAAATGCTTGCAGCCATGAAGGGACGAATATATCAACCTGAATCCGTTAATATTTTGCCATTCCTTTTATTTAATCTCCTAGAAGTATATATATATATATATATATATATATATATATATATATCATTTCAGAAGCATTGCAAGACAAGTTACCGTCACTCACTGAACGCATCCGTAACCTAAGAGAAGAACATAGGAACCAGATGCATCCACATGACGCAGATTGTAGCCATCAATCCTATCACTGCGCCCCATAGGAAAAAATCTGCTGTTAAGTCCATTTCTACAGTTCCCTTCAGGATATAAAAGCATGATGCCGATGATTATCTAGGTATTGATGTTGAAGGCACAAGATTTAATCATACCTTAATAGTAAATCCGATAACTTGGACAAGAGAGAGAAAATGTCTGATGCTAACCCCCACAATAGACTGCTGCATAAAAATGGCACCATGAATCACTGCGTGACTGAGATTAATCTGTGACAGTCGTTTAATCTTTTTCTATATCTCTCTTATCGATAAATATTAATTTCAGTTGAGCTCTCTGGGGAGTAGGTCTGGGTTTGTAAACAGTGACTATTAAGCTTATATATAGCGAGACTCTTCGCATAGCGAATCGAGTCACTGTCAGTCACTGGGCGTGTTTCTAAAAATAAATACGCTAAAAATCCGCCTGCCGTGCGCCGACGGCTTAGTGGTAGAATCTCCGGCTGATACCAATTCAGTCGGGTTTCGATCCGAGCTAGAGGCAACCGGATGTCTAGCCACACTGATGAGCTGCGAAACAGTCTGTCTGTGGATGGCATTATATATATATATATATATATATATATATATATATATATATATATATATATATATATATATATATATATATATATATATATATATATATATATATATATATATATATATATATTGTCATACTCCCTATATTTGTTTGACTTCGAAGTAAACATTTCGGCGACGGAAGTGACAATGAAAGAAAATGCGTCTCTGAGTCTGTGGCCCTACACATCCTCTTCCGGTTTTCTTCGTGTCAAAAAATAGTAGTCGACCAATCGGACGACTTCGCGCTCCTAATCAGAGTTCTGTTTCTTTTCTTCTTTTTTTTTTCCCAGGTTACATTTAATTTTTTGCTGATTATAAGTGACAGGAAAGCAATAACTGAAAAGACAGTTTTACTATTCAGAAGTACATTAACAGTAAAACGGTGAGACGTAACTGCCGACCAAGTTTTACGAATAATTTCGTCGAACCGAATCAGAGATCTCGTTAGAAAAACTAACATAAAAAATATTCATAGTAAAGGCAGAGAGATATAAGGTCCCAGCGGTGGGAAAGGTATTCATAATAATAATGATTATAATTAACCTTTTAGATCAAAATTAAATTGAAATGTCCATTAAAGAAATGTGTTTCTGATCAAAATTCCTAAAAAATTGTAATGGTCGCACCACATGCTTAACAAGAAGACTCACGGTACTCCATTCTGACCATAGCTCAATAAGGTCTCATTTAAATACTGCTGGTGACCTACCTGAACCTATTTGAAACATACTTGTTGACAATACAAATATGATAGCAACGTTTGCATTTAAAAAGGGCTAAAAATAATGGAAGACTTATTAATAAAAACAAAAAACAAAACTCAGTAATATTAACTATGAAAATGGAGACAATATGTTGACTCTTTTGAAAATAAAACTTTCTATAATACTAAATACATATATAAAACAATCCATTCCCAGTTAATAGTAAATATATTTCACCCTTGATAATGGCTAAATGTACAGCCGAAAGCGCTCGATAAAAATAAAACTTTTGGACAGTTTTTGTATAAGTTATTTACTGAAAGAAAAGAAGATTATACGATACAATCAGAAATTATATAAAAACTTAATCAAAGCATCTTGTCAGTCATATTTAATGAAACTTGCATGGAAGAAGCATTTCTACCTAAATAATACATACATACATACATACATATATATATACATATATATATATATATATATATATATATATATATATATATATATATATATATATATATAATTTTGAATTGAAAGTTTTTAATTTTTGGCATGTGTTCATTATCACAGATTTTACGTAAGGGAAATTAATAATGTTAGTTTTATGGTTTATTTTCATTAACGCCATATCTTCTCCTTTACACAGATCTGGAATTAGAACGACTGCTAAATTGATAACACTAAATTAATCCACCCATTTAGATACCCTCCGCCTCTAAGTAATATCTCCTTTACGATGATGGCGAATATCGTATGTGTTTTATTTTTATTATAGTTTTTATATATTCTCCGATAATCAGCTATATGTAAAGATTTTCATTAGACCGACACATTCGCGTTGTTTTCTTTTTTTTTTTTTTAATTCGCTTTTGCCAAGCATAAACGGTTGTTTGATGCCAGTGAAATATGCTTTTCAACCTGGTACCGATTCCAGAAAGCAGTGCAAGTCTAAGAGTTTATTAACCTACATGTTGTCTCCCAGTTCCTTCGCCATTTCTTAATATACTAACATCCGTTAACAGTTAACACAAAACACCACTCTCGATGATAAATGCAAAGGGACTAATTACAGAAATTGAAATAAAATCAGGAAAGTTTATTGACAAACAAAGGAAAGCTCGACACAGAAATCCAAAGTTCTATTGAAATAGTAAAATATGCAAAATATCCAAATGTTGGACAATTTTTCTTTGTATATTCAACAGAAATTAAAGCAAATATAGGGAGTTTAGAAGGGCTCATGATCAAGCATAATAGACATTCATTGTCTGTTATATTTAACAATATATATATATATATATATATATATATATATATATATATTAAAAGAATGAGAAAAACAGTAAGATTTATAATTCGGTGTTTTTGATTATTTTTATTTTAAAAAAAGTGTTCAATCCAATTCTGTAGAGCATAAATATTATAAATTTACTAATTTAAAAATATTGTCATATCACTGCACAGGAATTACCACGTTTCTATAACAGAAACTAAAACTTTAAATTTAATTATAGATTTAACATAAAATCCCCCGTACTCTTTCATTTTCAAGCGATTTTTGTAATAACTTATTTTGAAATTTACTGAGTTTATAAGATTCAATCGTGTTTAAATTTTCAATACAACTGTAACTTAATTTAAAGGTATTTTATTAAAAATTGTACCGAGTTTACTATCTCTAGGAAAATGCTTAACGATTAATGCAATAAATTTTTGCCTAATTTGCTTTTTTAACCATTTCGTTGTATAGGGGTGTATACCAAATAATTTTTCTACTTCTGTTTTTTCTGTGGTTTCCACTTGATATTAGTTGCTAAGGTTACGGGAAATTCAATCGTTTTCATAAGGGATCGTAGAGTATCCATTTTCATGGGCAACCTGTGTATCAAAATATGATTTACTTTCAAAATCAGGCTAAGTTAAATTAGGGCAGTGGTGTGCGTTCACCAAATGAGGACATCCGTTTTTTGCATGTCGTCTGGGGTTTTTCTTTTCAATGATAAATATTTTTTGGCATTTTTAATTTGCCGTTTGATTTATAATGCGCAAAGACTTTCTTTTCAAAAGTGTCGTTTGAATATGAGTACGTCGTATTTTTAATATTTAAAATATATTTCTACAATTTTAAATTATCATTCGTAATTCTAATAACTAATAGACTATACATTTTTCTTAAACAAATAAATCTATTAGAATTACTTTGTTATTTAAAAGTTATTATTCAGAGATCAAGTATAAATATATATGTTTCATTTTTCATCTTTTTACTTTTTTTTCACATTTAATCATTTTTAAGGAAAATTCTTGAAAGTGTCTGCAAAAATAGCTATTTCATTTCTTTGATTAAGTAATTTTTTATTTTTCATAAACTTAATAATGCATAATTTCTTATGTATGCACAAAGGACATGGGTCATTTAATGACACAAACTCTAACGTTTCTTATTAATTTCCATTTCACAGTAGGTGTTTTATTGGTTTCTTGTAAGTGCTAGAAATATTAAGAGTGACGTCTGGTTTCGGTATTTACTTATTTTTAAAAAAATTTGATGTTGGTTCCAACGTCTTTTGAATTCATGTCTTGTGCATCCAATGTAGACTTTTACCTTGTCTGGATCCTCAATAGATGAGATATTGCATTGACACACTAATGATTCAGTGCGATATTTATTATTAAAAGGACAGGTATGAGGATTTCTGCAGTTACATAATTTTTGTTTATCATCACTTTTAATTATACTGTCTAAATTTCTTTGATTTTGGTCTAAGTGTTTACTCATGATATTAGCATTATGTTTCTTAATAATCATTTCTAAGTTGTCCGTACAACTGTAACTTAATTTAAGGGTATTTTTTATTAAAAATTGTACTGAGTTTACTGTCTCTAGGAAAATGCTTAACGATTAATGCAAGAAAATTTTGCCCTAATTTGTTTTTTTACCATTTGGTTGTATGGGCGTGTATACCAAATAATTTTTCTACTTCTGTTTTTTTTTTTTTTTTTTTTTTTTTTTTGTGGTTTCCACTTTCATTGTTTATATAATTGAGATTTGGACATCTGTAGCCACTATCTTTTAGAGCTTTATTATAGAAATTACTATGTTCATTTCTCATTTGCTGAGTTTGTACTTATTCTCTTTTCGATAGATAAAGTTATATATTTAATTATAGATGAAGGATGACGAGATTTATGGTGTATATACAAAGTATTGCTATTGTGTATTTTATAAGGTATGTATATATTATTCATTAATTCTAATATTATATCAAGGAAGTTCAATTATTTCAAGTTAGTACTTACAGTAATTTTCAAGTTCAGGCATTTAAACTCGCTGTTTTCTAATTTTATAGATTTTTAAGTTTGTAGAACTCTTAATAACCATAAGGCTTGCCAATTATTATAAGTACAAACTTGAAAAAGGTGACCTTCCTTGATATAAATAAATTAATCAGAGTATATAAATTTTGCAGCTGACCAAGTTCATTCTAGCATAACATCTTAATGACAGAAGTCTTTAAGGATTTATTATTAAGTATATATATATATATATATATATATATATATATATATATATATATATATATATATGTATATATATATATATATATATATATATATATATATATATATATATATAATTATTTAAAATTTTGAGTTACAGCTGCACTGAAAATCTAGAAGGTATAATAAGAAGACACAATAATAAAATCCTGAACACACCCCCTTACCTGAATAGTTTTAATATCTCTACACTTAAATCAGATAATAATAGGGAAAAATTATGCGATTGTAGAAACCCGGTAGACTGCCCATTAGAAAAAAAGTGCTGCATCAAATCTGTGGTATACCAATGCACTATATCATCCACGGAGAACCCTAACAATAATATGATATAAATTGGGTCCACGAAAAATGCCTTTAAAACCAGATGGGGGGAGCATAAATGCACCTTCAACAACATAAAGTTAAGACATCAGACCTCTCTATCTAAATATTTTTGGCACCTGAAAGAAAAAATAGGACACCTAAAGTAAAATGGAAAATCATTAACAGGACTAGAACTTGCAAAACTTGGGATGACCCATGCCCTTTGTGCCTCCATGAGAAACTACACATTATTAATCTTCTAAACAATAAAAACCTATTAAACAACAGGCAAGAATTAACGTTTTTCTGCTGACACAACCGAACTTACGCTCTGAATAACTAGCTAAAAACACGCATACAATAAAATAAATTTTAAAATCCATAGCCCATATACATAGTTTTAATACCCTACAAAAAATGATAACCCTTTATGAAGTCGTCAAATAACAAACGTCACGGCCTTTTTATATACACAAATCCCTTTCATAAAGAGATATAATAAAAGAATAAAATAAAAATAAATAAATAAATCTCCATAGACGCTCAAGCCTGACTATGCGAAAACTTCCCCCGTCGTAAATTTAGCCACCCCCACCTTACCCTGACCCGGCATCTATGAAAGTAGCTCTATACTGATACAAATTATTAACACACCACCCCTGCGGATTCTAAACAATCCGCCCTTGATGTTACCATGGAAATTTTTGATTTCAATTCTGACTATACTATTAAAACTCGTAAATTTCAGAAATAAGTCATTCCCCAAAAAATTTCGCTTGAAGATGGAACAGAGCCTACTTTAACTCAAGTTAATTCAAATATTATTTTGAAGTTTTCGGCTCTTGTTTTGAAACATGAGACCTCTTATGTAGCGAGTTGGAATCATTTTTTTAAATAAATAATTATATTTATGCTCTACTTTCGTATCGAGCACTATTTTTAAAAAATAATAACAAAAATACTAAGGAACTTTGGATTATTTACCAAACCAGTTTCTTTCCTATTTTCTACAATATTTTCACACACACACACACACACACACACACACACACACACACACATATATATATATATATATATATATATATATATATGTGTGTGTGTGTGTGTGTGTGTAACATATATTTAGGCAGCAATTTTTCATTAATGCATGTCTCATTAAATAATATAAACAAGTTTTGTCTATTTATTTTAAGTTTCTTTCATATTGTCTGAAAAGCTTAATAACATTATCATTGAAAGACGAAAGGAAATCACCATATTGATACATGTTTAAATCCAATCTAAGCTTTCGGCTTACATAAGCCATTATCAAAGATGACAATTACTTTTCAATATATCAAATATACCTGACGGAAAACATATCCATAAATCCAGAATGCCAGACTGGAACATGGCTGTCAGTATTTAACCATTTACCTCCTATAAGACACGCATTAAGTTAGATGATGTATTACGTAAATTTCTCTCGTTGATTGACAATTGATTTGTAGAACTCTTCACAATTATTTTCCAATATGTTCTTGTGAATCGCCATATTTAAATGCCATAGATTTCATTGCGAAAATCTTCGAAGGTAAATAAAAAATTTGCATTAAATACTCTCCGAAAATTATTGTTTTGTAATATAGTACTAATTCTAAAAAAAAATCTTACCTCATTGGAGACCTAAAATAAATCATGAAATGTCTCACATACTTTTAAATACTATTTTAAATCTAAATGAAAAAAACAGAATTACACGAAATGTTACATTTTTAATTCTTAGCTTCTTTTTACTGTACCTACGTAGTTTTTATATTTTAGAGGGTAAAAATAAAATAAAAAAGTAAACGAATACATTATCACTAACTCAAAAACTGATTTTTATAAACGAATACTTTTAATTTGAATACAAATAAGGTCACTTTGCTTCTTTTAATTGTTACACTTTTAGAGGTTGAAGAAAAAAAACAACAAAATGAATTAATTTTTAATCGGTGAAAACTGAGGAATCGTAAAGCCGAGTTCGAATTCCAGTCGAATCCACTTACATTCATTTACGTTCTAATACCCTTGGGAAAAGTTACGAACCCTTTTTCTCCCTCCAGCTATGGAGAAATAGCAGGACAGACCAGCTTCCATAGCCTTGGATGACAACTGGTCTGCCACAGAAAGAAATGGCAATTGCCAGAAAAAAACCCGACTCGTCAGTCATGTATAGAAAAATCCATATCGCATAAGCGTGTGTCACGCATGGTCCAACCCCCCCAACCCCCCAACCCCCCCCCCACCAAAAAAAGCGAAAAACGCCGACACTCTTAAAGTATTTCATATTCTTTGATTTAAATTACTAGATTCTTACTTTTAAAGGGAACAAAATAAATCATGGACCGGTTACTTATATATATATATATATATATATATATATATATATATATATATATATATATATATATATATTCGAAAACTATAACATAAATATGTTAAAGTCACCACAAAAATAGTCTTACCAAGAGATGGTGTTGAATGTAGAAAAAAAAGGGTTTTAAAAGGTTCAAATCAATCAAATACCGATCGCTAGGAGAGACTCTGTTAAATAAGCTGGAATAACCAATCAATATACAAGTATACTTGTATTTTGACTGGTTATTCCAGCTTATGTAATGACCAATGTAATATAACCAAATAAGATACAAGTATACTTATGTTGAAATATTACTGTTGAATTTTCATATTCCCTCTGCATTTTCTACAAATATTTACAAGGCAATTCCTCTGACAAGCTTTTTACTCCGATGCCCAGGCTACATGAACTTGGGATCTAGGATCCACTAGTTTACGGTTGGAATAGCTAAATTCAGCCGCTGACAGTTTCTTTTCTCGCACTTCCCGCTTGTGGATCTCTCTTCTATTTACTTGTTTCACTGATAACTATTAGGTTGGTGCAAAAATAATGACGTAATAATGCCGTTGTTGACGTATTTTTTAACGTCAAAAAACGATATTAATACGTCATTATTTTTGCACCAACCTAATACAATATTTAAAAATCTAAATGCAACTCCGATAATCATCTTCTGCTTTCTTGAATTCTGTTTATCTTTTATCCTTTCCTCAATACTCCCTATACTTAGTCTTCTTCACTTTCACTCCCTGTAATCTCTTGCATATTAGAGTCATTTCCGCCTTGTTTGGAGAGAAATTATTTTTTAAAAATAATTCATTCTAACGCTCTTACAGTTTTTTTTTTACTAGGCTAAGAGAGGAGGATAGAGTCTGTCTGTAGCGTTTATGGTCACCAATTGTATCAATTCTCAACTTCGTATCTATGATGGTGACATAATTATTTAGTCCTGTCTTAATAGTATGTCGAATTGGTTATAAAAGGTCAAATTGGCAGCTGATCAAAAAAATGATTAACATTCTGTTGTTAACTGGGGCAAAGTATCGCTTGTTAATTTTAACGCCGCCAAACGTTTTCCGCTGATATAAAGTGAAAAGATTATATCGAATCAATTGCTATGTCGACTATGAGGAAAGATATTTCATTGCGTCATGCTAGACAATTTTTCTCATCCTAATTGTATCTTACATATTTACTCGTCAAACCTTAGAACATATTGCCTGGTGCCCGTCTTATATATTTAGAGGTCTTTGATAAAATCCAGGAAAAAGAAGTGACAATGCCGTTGATCCTCACCTGGCATGTCGGCTTCAATCAGTTTAATACCGACGTAGAAAGTAGCTTCTCTGTGCCTTTTCTATGAATAATTTCATGGTATTTGTTTGAATGAACTCGTCTCTCTGGTAACTAGACTTTATGGATTTAATAGTAGTACTAGATTGGTCGCAAGGTTTAATCATTTTACAGTTGAAATGACAAGATGGAACCGTAAGTTTTATGCTAACATTTCTTCTCTTTTATGATTCGCTTTTGGAAATCACCTTCCGGCTTCTTGCTTTCTAGTCAACTTTGATCTTCAGAAATTGAAATGCAATGTCAATCGTTATTTTCTGTCTTCTTAATTCCATTTCTTTTATTGTCCTCTCTCATTAAGAGTAGTTTTCCTCATATTCTCTAACACTCAGTAACCCCTTTGAATCCTAGTGGCTTTATTGCCTTTGATCTTCAGAAATTTAAATGCAATGTCAATCGTTATCTTCTGTCTTCTGAATTCCAGTTCTTTTATTGTCCTCTCTCATTAATAGTAGTTTTCCTCATATTCTTTTACACGGAGTAACCTCGTGTGTCCTAGTGGCTTTATTGCCCTGCTTGGAGTGAATCATGCAGCAAGATCAGCAATTGTTTCACCCTTGAAATGCATTTTCAAGCTTTCCACAAACATATTTTTCGTCTTGACATGGCATCTTGGCTTCAGTCACTTTTCTACCACCAGAATCTAGTTAACCTCAGCCTTTTCTATAAATATTTTCATTGTTCTGATGAGCTTTCTCTTTGGTACATTGACTTCATCAATTTTTCTCGTCCAAATTCTATTTTACATATTTACACATATACAATTCGTCTATCCTTAGAACATATAGTCTGGTTTCCCTGTTATATATTTAGAGATCTTTGATAAAATCCAAAGAAGAATCGACAATTTCATTGGTCCTGACCCGGCATGTCGTCTCCCGTCGGTTTCTCACCGGTGTAAAAAGTAGCTTCTCTGTGCCTTTTCTATAAATACTTTCATTGTATTTGTTCAGGTGAACTCTCCTCTATGTTTTCTAAATACCCAAAACCCGGTTCTACAAGTTGTCTTTTATCTACAGATAATAGGATACATTAGTATTTTCAGACGCGCTCATAATTCACAGTCTTGGCTTCACTCCAGTTTCATTGTCGACACATGAATAATATACACTTTTAAAACAAAGTTGATGTGTTTGCGATATTTAACTCCGTTCTTTGTTGTTCTTTTTGGTGTTTTTTTTTCCTTTGCCCTCTGATCAACTAAACGTTAACATCGTCGCTGACGGGCGATGGGAATTCTGAATATGTCATTGAAAAGTGATTTATTTATATTTTGTCCCTAAGAAAAAATTTTTTTTAAAAATAATCCTAAATGAAAAAAAATATAGAACGCAAAAAATATAAACGTCACGTCGATTGATAAATAAGCGATACTGTTCTTATTTACATAAGATTTAATGCGATTTCTAGATTGTAGGCGAATGCCGTAAAAAAGTCAGAATTTATTTAATCTAAAAAATTTCCAGATAATATTATTAGCTTGGTGCAAAAATAATGTCGTTTTCTCACATAGTAAAATAAGTGAAAAAAACGACATAATTTTTGCACCAACCTAATAATACAGTTTTTTTTTTGTTTCTTACCGGTCCAATAGAAACTCCAAAATTCGCTCAAGTTAAAGGTTTACTGAGTGAGAATATTGGAAGGATGGCTGAAGTAATAAGACATAAACGCACGCAGACCACGATGGGTAAATTTTATCTACTACTTGGCATTCGCACAGTTTATGTTGGCGTCAATCTGTGGATACTTCATAGGATTCGGAAAGATTTGAATGAATCTAATATTCTTTACGAAGGTGTTTGGAGTGATGGCGACATTGTTTTCCTCTGTCCCTCTCTTCAATCTTCCCACCCCCGTCAGTATCAAATTTTCCCAGGCCTCCATTTCTCATTATGTGCCCTAGAAATTTCAATTATCTCTTCTTAATATTAAGAATGCCCTTTTTGTTTCTATTTTCTCTAAAACTTTGTCATTGGTCACATGTTCGGTCGATGTTATCCTCAGCCACCTTCTGTAGAATGACATTCTTGTTGCGTTATGTATCTTCTTGAGCCTTGAGGAATTGGTGAGGCTATTTATTTTCCTTCTCCTGGAATGAGACCGTCCTGTTATTTACTCATAGCTGGGTGCAAGATGAGCTGAATTCATATATTTCACAGGGTTATTTGCACGTAAATGAAT
>OZ010609.1:7627173-7639673 GCA_963932145.1 Acanthosepion lycidas | reverse complement strand
GGAGTGACAATTTTTTGTGCACATCCTGTATAAGTAACATTTAAAAAGGTTTTTATGTATTTTACATCGTTGCGCATGTGTACAAATAAAATGAAATCCGAAGCAAAAACTCCTGGTTACGTCTTCAGTAAGCAAGTTGTTAAACAAGGCTAGAACTCACCTGCCACAAGATATTTGCACGTAGAAAATACCGTCCATATCGTGTTTTTTTGCGGAAGAAAGAAAAGCAGACTGAAAGATATTCATTCTTTAAGCAAATGCCTAAATAGGGTTCAGTTATTTCTCAATTGCGAATCTGAATGTCCTCCGGTACAAGCCGAACGCTCACGAAAGTGTCGAAAGAGAAAATTGTACTGTTGGGTAGCTTTTATTCTTAGCCCAGGGTCTCTCCGTTCATTGGGATGCGAGAATGGTTAAATCTGCGTGGTGGGAATCGTTCGATATAATTGCGACGTATAAAAGGACCAGATTGAAGCAGTCAAAAGAGTTTTCAATGAATCGGGATCCGGAAAAATAAAAAGATAAGATTGTGCGCAATGTTTTGTAAGGAATGAAATTGGCCCGACTGAATGATAAGGAGAAGGACAAGTTCGGATTTCAATTGATTGGGCAACTAATCGATGAAGAAATCGCTAGGAAAGCGGGCGAATGTAATTAGTTGATGTAGACGAAAAAGGAAGAGATAAAAAGGTTGGGAAAATGATGGTAGAACCATATGAAGACATCCTGATTGATACATTGGAAAATATTCGTATCGATGGAAACTGCATACACACACACACTCACACACACACAATCACACACAAACACACACACACACACACACACACACACACACACACACACATATATATATATATATATATATATATATATGATAAAATATATTTTTCAGGTGTGCTATATTTATGGCTTAAAGTGCAAACACCAGGGGTAGACCGTATGTAAAGAGAAAAGGGTATATTGAAGTCAACACCCAGTTTGTTTCATGCATAAACGCAAACGTTAGGCCATACACACACACACACACACACACACATATATATATATATATATATATATATATATATATATATATATATATATATACACACACACACACACAGAGACAGTGATGACCATCCAAATTATCTCTGGGTTCAATTCCCAAAATGTTGTCTGGTGTTTCAGTTTAGACCTAGAAAATGAATGCCCATGGGTATAAAGTCTCTGTTTCCATTCCCCAACGGAAATCCCAATGTAAACATTATTATTGTTTCATATTTTCTTTGGGGGAAATGATCGCTTGATATATAAACCTAGTAGATCTGCATTTGTCCTCTACTTGTCAATTTTCTTTAGATCTAAAGGTGGGATTTGTTTAGTTTTATTATGTTTTTTCCCTGTATGTATAGTGCTATATTAAGACGGCCATTAGATTATGGCTGCGAGCATAATCAATCTTATAATTAATGTTATTAAGAATTAGTTTACTGCTTTTTTATAATTTTTTCTATCACACATTAAAAATAAAGACCATATATAATTCTAGTAACTATTATACCAATTAAAATAACAGACAAAGTTTATTATAGTAGTATAACAGAAAAATGTTTAACTGTTTAGCCGAAAGCGCTCGGAAAAAAACAAGTCATTGGGGAATGTTTTATTCCTTAAGTCCAGAAAAGAAGACACTTGTAAGCCTATTAAAGATGGATTACTTCCAAATACACACTCATATATATATATATATATATATATATATATATATATATATATATATATATATATATTCTTTTTCCTCACCGGTAGCAAGACGACTCGGCGTTTCATGCACAACGCAATCTTCAGGTACTAAAGAATAATCTTAACGCGATGTTGGCGCAGTTCATATATTAGACGTGGATTACTGTTTTTCTTTAGTTTTAATTTATATTTAAAATAAACGTACTTATAACTATAAAAATATCGATGGATATACAAATAGGTAGAAATAACTAATCAGAGCTATTGGAAAGTTGTTCATATAAAAGAATTTATATTTGCTCTACAGAAGATAAGCAACCAGAAGAAAATGAAAAAAAGAAAAGGATCAGCGTATTAATAACATTTACCGGGCTGAATGTCCGAGAAATTTTCATAGAAAATATGCGTCCTCCGAGATGAATCGAATCTGTATCCTATACGGAACCGTCACATAGCCTGATGTGCCTTACAGATTGAGCCACGGAGCACCGTTCGATTCAGGTCGGTAAATGTTATTAATTTCTTTTATCTTAAACAGAGGTTTTAAATATTAGGTTGGTGCAAAAATAATGACGCAATAATGTCGTTTTTTGATGTATTTTTAACGTCAAAAAACGACATTATTACGTCATTATTTTTGCACCAACCTAATAAATATTTGTATCTATAAAAAATAATGTATAAACATAAAAATGTCTTAAAAATAATTGTCGGACTTTGTCCATTTCATTATATATATATATATATATATATATATATATATATATAGTTAAATTCCCAGATCAACAGAAGCGTCTATCTTTTTAAATTTAGATTTTTTTTTAATGTAACTATAACAAGAACATTTCGATTTCATTTTTGCCTTGAAAAAGTCGGAAGACGAAACGCGTCGGCAAAATCTAAGATCTTTTTTCCAATTGTCATTTTATTTATACCATATATATATATATATATATATATATATATATATATATATATATATATTATGCATTTGAATAGCAATCCCTCTTTTATAGAACTTCGTTACAAACGACTGACAAGGTATTATGATTAGATATTTATTCAGTTTCTTTTGCATTCGTACAAGTCTTATCTCATGTGCGAATTTTTCTATAACTACGAGAGCTTTTGTTTATTCTGTTATCGATTATTAAGTTTGAATATGTAGATATTTTAATATGTGTATCTAAAAATGAATGAAATGGTTCGTTTATATTTTCCAGTTAAGGCCGTGTCCATAGATAACATCCTTCTGTGTTAGTATTTTTTTGGTTTTTATTATTATTAAAGCTTCGATTATTTTGACTATTTTTACCCGTGAATGGTGTTATCATGGTTGTATTTGCTACATTGTATGTTGAAGATGAAGTCTGGCAATTTTCGTGTGCCTTTAAATCCTTCTTAATTAAGACATGCTAATAACTACATAAAACCAGTCGACCAGAATAAGAAAATTAAATAAATTATTATAAAAAATGTAAAACAGCGAACCACGTCGTCAACAATAAAACCTCCCTTTCAAGTACTATTTTACAATAGACCAATATTATTTATAAATTTGAATGACCCTTAAAAATACTGTAACTGCATTCCTTATGATTTCATTTCATAAATAATTTATTGGACATACCACTATATGCCTATCAAGAAAATAAATTTTATATCTCTGAGACTATAGCTAAATTAGGACACATTTAATGTGATTGCCGTGTTGAATAATCACCCTATATCGTCGGCCATGTTTTTTTTTTATATATGTGCCTCTTTGAGCCTCTGTTCATTTGGTCAACCTACAGCTCTAGCATTGACTGTTTGGTTCTTTTCAAACATTCCATCACCGTACAAAGCAAAAACATCTCGAGTGGCTTTGGCAATTCTGTGATTTTGATTTAAAAGAAAGAAAAGAAGATATCATGAGGCCCAAATTTAAATATGAACACTCACACACACACGCAGACACACACACACATATATATATATATATATATATATATTTATTAAATACATTTTTATGTTTAACGTTCTTTTTATAGATACAACTATTTAAGTAAATGCTCTGTTTATAATAAACAGTATTAAACAACATTTAATAGCATTTACTTAAATACTTGTATCTATAAAAAGAACGTTAAACATAAAAAATGTCTTTAATAAATAAATTGTCAGACTTTGTCCATTTCTTAATGTATGACGTCATTTATTTACATTTGATACGCCCTGAGCAGTTATTCCTGTGCGAGATTCATGGAAGATTGAAGTTTATAAGCAGTAAATTCGACTTTACCAATCGAACGATCCTTTGTGGCCGAGCGGTTAGGCACGTCAACGTAAATGACGGTTCCGTATAGGATGCAGGTTCGAATCCTGTCCAAGGACGAATATTTTCTATGAAAATTTCTCGGACATTCAGGCCGGTAAATGTTATTTAATACTGTTTATTATAAACAGAGCATTTACTTAAATACTTGTATCTATAAAATGAACGTTAAACATAAAAATGTCTTTAATAAATATATATATATATTGTCGGATTTTGTCCATTTCTTAATGTATATATATATATATATATAGGGTGTCCATAAAGCACTTTAAAAAATTTATAACTTTATTTGTATCCGTGATAGAAATAATTTGTAAAAATGATTAGAAAGAAATAAATCTATATTTTGAATGTTTTATTGCACTTTTATTTAAGTTTCCACATGTCCTCCATCATTAGCAATACAAAGGGTAATACGATTTTGCAGTTCACAGAAAACATTTGCCAATTGATTTACAGTAACGCCTGAAATCACATTAGTTATTTTAGCTATACTTAAAACTAGGTACATTAAACGTTATAGAATTTTTTACAGATTATTTCCATCGCAAATACAAATAAAGTTATACATTTTTTAATGTGCCGAAGAACTTTATGGACAGCCTGTATATATATATATATATATATATATATATATATATATATATATATATATATATAGATAGATAGATAGATAGATAGTAAGGAGAAAGAAATAGATAGATAGATAGATAGATAGATAGTAAGGAGAAAGAAATAGATAGATAGATAGATAGATAGATAGATAGATAGATAGATAGATAGATTGAGATAGCTACATAAGTATATACTGTGATAGATATAATTGAAAAATAAATGAGATAGATTGACAGATATATAAAATAAATAAATAAATAAAAATACAATGTTATGATAGATAGATAGATAGATAGATAGATAGATAGATAGATAGATAGATATGGATACACTATCATAGACAGAGAGATATTATAGATAGATAGATAGATAGATAGATAGATAGATAGATAGATAGATGCTGTAATAGATAGGCAGATATGGGAGTTGTTCAGAAATTTCTGAGCTTAACCCCAAAAGAAGACATATTTTTCATTATTTTTCTATACAAAGAGTCTTGACATCAAAGCCTCTGGTCTAACGATGCTTAATCATTGCAATCTCATCAAGGAGATGCTGTATTTCTTTTCTTCCAAAAACTCCTGCACAGCACATATGATGTTATCATTTTTTCCAAAATGGCGACCAATCAGGTGGGATTTGAATTTAGAAATCAGGAAGAAGTCAAATGGACCCTAAGAAGCAAGAACAGGCCTACCCTCAGGTTCGCTCTGCGATTCGGACTTGAGAGGTTCCTTCAGCTGTCTTAATTCTGATGCACAGCACTGTTTATTAATAGTTTTTTTTTCCCTTTTCTAGACAGTTGATCAAGTTTATAAATTCAGAGTAAAAACAAAAAAATATAAGCCCGCACCTTTCAAACAAATGATGCTGAACTTCTTTGACGTAGAGAACTCTTTTCTTTGAATCTTTGCACGCCTTCAGAATAAGAAAAAATTACAACAGAAGGCATCACAGTTCCAACAGTCGCTGTCTGTTTGAATTTCTTCGAGGTGGAGGACCGTTGATATCTACTGTTTCTTTTAAATATTTGATTAAATTTCGAATTGGTGAACGCATTTTGAAACTATTTACATTATTCGAACTATTGTCCTCATCTTTGTGTCATTACAACGTTTCGGCCGTGGACGCTCCGGCCTTCTTCAGGTGGTTGGAATGTCAAACTGAACCCTTTATTTCACTCACTGGGGTAGACTGTTCTATTTCCACGTGAAATATCTAATGGATGTCTGTTATCAGTTATCTCCTGTTAATTCCCCTCTCCAAGTTCTCCATAGCCTTAACCGGGTATTGAACTCACATTCTTTGGGTCCTGTCACTGGATCTAACTAACGCCTAGATCCACTGTGCCATGTGTCCTTGATGTAAATAGTGTACATAATACCTCATCTCAGAAATATAGACAGATAATGCATCTTGAGTTAACAAGCTGTGGTGTAAATTCTCAATGTTAGCCTGGAAACAAGTTGTAGGATTTAGTTTGACAAACAGACCAATACTCAACTATATTGCAAGTTGAGTCTGCTCTAACAGTATCTGGAGAGTTTTCTATCGTAAACATGTGGATGGGGTCACGATGTATCTACTACGCGGCCAGATCGGCTATTCGGCCGACGAGTTTCGCTCCTTTTGGCCTCAGGCGCCAGCGGTGCATTACCTCAACAACCCTGAGTTTTCGCTAATCCTGGTAATTGCTTTAGAATAGGTAATCTATCAATGTCAGGGCTTTCATATGGGTTTTGGTGGATTTTCCAGACTCTGAACAGTGTGACCTTGACTTACAGGAAACAGCTTCGAAACACTTTCTACCGCTGTCCTCGCGTGTGGCCCCTATTAGACTATGTCGGCGAGTTGATGGCTTGTATCGCTCCCAAAAAGCTCGTGCTGATCGCGCATACGCGTGTGACAATGGGCCGACCTTGTATTTTGTGGTGAATATGAGGAATTCTAGGGCCGTCAGAGATTGGGGTAAGGCTGCCCGCCTGGTTCATGCTCTCTTGTCCTTCCGCGATCCAGGAGGCACATATGGTTTGCGACGTCGATGTTTGTGTGCTGTCTAGAGACTTTGTTCTCTATTCAGCATACGGAGACCGGCAGGCCAGAGGTATTTACTTGTTACTCAAGCGTTCAGTTGATGCATGGGTGAACCTTGTCTATGTGGACGCGGAGGGCCGGTTGATCGTGAACGATACGGCCGTGTGTAGTGGTTCGTTTCGCGTCGTTGTAGTTTATGTTCCCAGTGATCATGGGAAGCATGTCGAATTTTATCATCTGTTGGAACGGTTTCTAGTGGATTCGTCGCGCTTAGTATTAATGGGGAACTGGTATGCCAAAGTATACAAGGGGTGGGTAGCTAGCAGAAGTTCATCGGGCGATCTGGTTAATCTGATCGATGATTTTGTCCTTGTCCATAGATACCAAGTTGATCATACGAGGGAGGAGTTGTGAATGTGGACACAGTTGGCCGTCTCTCCAAGTAGCCATTTTTTACTGGACAGAATGTTAGCGAGAAGAGTCTATTAAGGTTTTACTAGATTGTCCCATGTTCCAGCGGTTAGACTATTCGAGTCATGGACTTTTCTATGCCCCGATTGTGTTAGGTACTATGTCTAGAATGGCTGGATACGGGAAGTTAAATCTGTCCTTACTGGACAGGCAGGTCTTTCATTAACAGATGGCTAGATTAGTTTCAGCTGGAATTAGTGGGTGTGTTTATTGTGAATAAGTGGAGGGAGAGGCTTAAGGATAAAATTAGGCCCTTCACCACTGAATATAGATAATGACTATCTCTAGATAAGGCTAAAAAATGTGAAGACTGTAGAAGATAGTCTGTCCCAGGTGGTTGTTGGCGGTGATTCTCTAGAGCTAGCGTTGACGAGGCAGGCTCTGCTGCGTGAGGCTAGCAAGCGCTACCAGGGTCGGTCAGTTAGACAGGTTAAGCAAGATGTGTAACGAAGTTGTGAACATTCCGCAAGAGGACCTTCGATGTTTCGGTCGTTACATTCGCGAGGTCAAAATCCAGGTGGGGCCAAATCTAAGGTCGCCCGGTGGTATTTGCGGCATTTGAGAGGCGTTTTACCAAGCAGCCTGATTTCTGTGGCGATGGACTTTTCAGCTATTTGGCTGACTATCCCGACTTGAGCTGACTAAAAGGTGAGAAAACAGAGGGCGAAGTTCACTTGACATTGAAAAGGATCGACAGTGGCAAGTCTACTTGATGGTCTGCTCTGTGAATTGTAACCTGTGGCTGCCGCACATCTTTGTTCCGATTTTGTCTGGTTCCGGCAGGGGCCATTCCCGAGCGGATTTCCAAAGATGGGATCACGCTGTTGAAAAAGATAGATAGAGAGACAGATGGATATGAAGAGACTGCGATAGATAATGTTATGGTAATTTACCCATGCACGCATGGACTCTAAATAGGAGCAGGAACTCCCTTGTGGAGAGGGAAATTCCCAGCAATCAGCTCTGACAGGCGAACCGAAAATTCTTGCTATAACACTCGTTTGTATATATTTGTATTCCTGATTCTGTTAATATATTTGTTTAACTCAATTCCTCTCTTGTGTTTTTATTTCTGTCCCTAACAAGGCCACAACAAATAGATATATAGATAGATATGAAGAGTCTGTGATAGATAGATAGATAGATAGATAGATATTAAGAGACTGTGATAGATAGATATTAAGAGACTGTGATAGATAGATAGATAGATAGATAGATATTAAGAGACTGTGATAGATAGATATTAAGAGACTGTGATAGATAGATAGATAGATAGATATTAAGAGACCGTGATAGATAGATAGATAGATAGATAGATATTAAAAGACTTTCAAAGATAGATAGATAGATAGATAGATAATAACAGACTGTGATAGATATATCGATAGATAGATATTAAAAGACTTTCAAAGATAGATAGATAGATAGATAGATAACAGACTGTGATAGATAGATAGATAGATAGATAGATAGATAGATAGATAGATAGATAGATAGATAGATAGATAGATAGATAGATCTGAGCAGATTAGCATATGGATATGATCAGATCTAGATAGATGGATCAGAATAGATTTGCATATAGTGATATACAGATATGCAAAAACTTAGACATATATGAATAGATTTAATTTTATGAGGTTTTTGCATAAAAATTATTATATTACATAATTTATTTTAATACTTATTATTATTAATATTTCTGATGTACATTTTTAACTATGAATTTCCCTTCACTGTTTACAATTTCCTGCCAGAGATTCACGAACTGTTCAATGCGTAAAAGATAAAATATTTCACTAGGTTTTGACTAGAGAAATTCAGCAAGTCACATTTTAATTCCCATGTCGTTGTTGAAGGAGATATTCCTGAAATTCTTAATAAGCAATCGAAAAAGAGCCTGGAGAGGCTAAATCATGAGATTATGGTGGGTGTGGTGAACTTCCCAACCGAGCTATTTAATTGCATATTTGTTTATTTCAGCCTCGTGGTGCGATGGGGCATCTTTGTCATGTTGAATAATCACCGGGTATCGTCAGCCATGTCTTTTTTAACTGAATTGCCTCTTTGAGCCTCTGTTCATTTGTTCAGCCTACGGCTTATCATTGACCGTTTGGTTCTTTTCAAATATTCCATCTCCGTACAAAGCACAAATGATTCGAGCGGCTTTGGCAATTCTGTGATCTTGATTTAAAAGAAAAAGAAGATATCCTGATACCCAAGTTTAGATTTGAGCCTATATGACTGTGATAGATAGATAGATAGATAGATAGATAGATAACAGGCTGAGCTAGCTAGCTAGCAAGCCAGATAGATAGATAATGAACAGACTGAGATAGATAATGAACAGAACGAGATAGATAGATAGATAGATAGACAGACAGACAGACAGACAGACAGATAGATAGATAGATAGATAGATAGGTAGATAGATAGAAAATAAACAGACTTAGATAGATAGATAGATAGATAGTGAACAGACTGAGATAGATAATGAAGAGACCGTGATAGATAGATAGATAGATAGATAGATAGATAGATAGATAGAAAATAAACAAACTTAGATAGATAGATAGATAGATAGATAGATAGATAGATAATGAACAGACAGAGATAGATAATGAACAGACCGAGAAAGATAGATAGATAGATAGATAGATAGATAGATAGATAGATAGATAGATAGATAGATAATGAACAGACTGAGATAGATAGATAATGAACAGACTGAGATAGATAATGAAGAGACCGTGATAGATAGATAGATAGATAGATAGATAGATAGATAGATAGATAGATAGATAAGGAACAGACTGAGATAGATATATAGATAGATAATGAACAGACTGAGATAGATAGATAATGAACAGACTGAGATAGATAATGAAGAGACCGTGATAGATAGATAGATAGATAGATATATAGATAGATAATGAACAGACTGAGATAGATATATAGATAGATAATGAACAGACTGAGATAGATAGATAGATAGATAGATAGATAGATAGATAGATAGATAGGAACATATTAGAGATAGACAGTGTAACATGAGACCTACGTACACGTAACGCTTCCACCTTCTAATAAATTACCTTGTATCATCAACTAAATCGCAGAGAATATCCGTGGACTGATAAGTGATATTATGTCAGACGATGACTGTATATAATTGTAAATTTGATCATGATATCAGTAAACGCAAAACAGAATATATCTATACAATTATTTTTGATATTTCTATTCGTATTTATACTATGTTGAACGATTTCCTCAAAGATTAAGAAAATACTCGAGTCAACGGAGGTTTGGTTCTACAGAAAGATGCTAAGGATACCATGGACCGAACATCTGAGAAACTATGAGGCTTTGGGGAGGATGCAAACAAAGAGGAAGCTTAGACTTAACATCAGGAAGAGGCAGCTGAACTTTCTGGTACACGTAATGAAAAAGAAAAGCTTAGAGAATCTGATACTCACAGGACGGTGAAAGGGAAAGAGAGAGAAGGGAAAGCAAAGCGTGACAGAACTGGCGCGCTTAAGCAAGTGGATAACAGAACAGGGTCTGTGAGAAGTAGGAAGATCAAATCACATTGGGGACTACAAGAGATAGGAGGAAGTGAAGAGCCATGATTGTCTATGTCCTGAAAAGACACGGCATAAAAAAAGATATTTGAACTGTTTTTTTTTTAATCTTTGTTTTTTTTTTATTACAACGTATCCGCCATTCTGTCCTCCGGCCTTCCTCAGGTGAATATCGATCTAGGTAAAACAGGTAAATACAAATTGAACCCTTTATTTAATTTAAGACGCCAGGCTGTTCTCGTTCCATTGTTCACTGCTTAGGGTATCGTATAGTTATTATTTCATTCAGCACTGCTTAGTTATTGCTCGCCCGTTCCCACTAAGAACCACTACACACTGTCCAACCCAGGGATTGAACTTACAAACACTATATCGGCAAATTTTCAAACCAACCCTTTTACTTATTTTACTTTCATTTTCTCGTGGGACAGTGGATTATTAGAACAATTGTTGAAGTAATCTTTAACGCTTTAAGCCTAAACTTGACTGCTGATTAGGTTGCCACTGCCACTACTGCTGTTAGCTGTCATTTTTGACTGTTCCTGCTTCCCATTTTTATTAATGCTGCTTATAAAAACAGAAAGAGAAATGACAGCAAATCCTCAACAGCAGCAGCATTATTAAATGAAATAAGGGCAACACGGCCGAAATATTCTAATAAAAACAACAAAGATGAGGAAAATATTTCGAATATAAATAGTGTAAATAGGGATTACTCTTGTTCCAAAACATTCAGAAAAAAATTTATGATGGTCATCGAATTATTGCCAAAAAATACAATAAAATGTTCTAGTTACCTGATATTTTAGTAAATTATTTAACAAATCATTTAATAAATTACGTGTTTTATATGACCTCAAAAATGGCAATCTGTTGTTAACTGGCGCAAACAACGATTCACTGTTAATGATCTATATTTATACGTCTACAATTCGTCCTTGCTTTATTACTGCTACATCTGATCTGGTGCCCCTGCTATATATTTTGAGATTCTGGATAATCCAACCAATATGCAATGTTATTGATGCTAACTTTGTATCACGACTTCAGACTCTTTCCAACCGCCGAAATGTAGCTTCTCTATTGCCTTTCTATAAATAATTTCACACTAATTGACGCTTTCCTTTATGAAATTAAGCGCAGTACTAGATTTGCGGTAAGGTCTCGTCATTTTACAGTTGAAATGGCTACATGTAACCGTAAGTCCTATGCTAACAGTTTCTTCTTTTACAAGTCTAGACGTAACCGTAAGTTATCTACTACCAGTTTCTTCTATCCTAATTCTCGCTTGTAGACGTCACTCTCGGCTTCTTGCGTTCCAGTCAACGTTTATCATCAAAATTTAATTTCAGAGTCAATTTGTATCTCCTGTCCTCTTAATACTTGTTCTTTTATTGTCCTCTCTCATTAATAGTAGTTTATTCTCATATTCTCTAACACTCAGTAACCCCTTGCATCCTAGTGGCTTTATTGCCTTTGATCTTCAAAATTTGAAATGCAATGTCAATCCTTATCTTCTATCTTCTTAATTCCAGTTCTTTTATTGTCCTCTCTCATTAATAGTAGTTTTTCTCATATTCTCTAACACTCAGAACCCCCTTGCATCCTAGTGGCTTTATTGCCTTTAATCTTCAAAAATTTAAATGCAATATTAATCGTTATCTTCTGTCTTCTTCATTTCAGTTCTTTTATTGCCCTCTCTCATTAATGGTAGTTTTCTCATTCTCTAACACTTAGTAACCCCTTGCATC
>OZ010609.1:7579673-7622173 GCA_963932145.1 Acanthosepion lycidas | reverse complement strand
ATATTACCGGTATTAGAGTTTGGGAAAATATTGCCTAAAATAAAAACCTTGTGAGCCTTAAATAAGTGATGTCGATATGACGTAAAACAAAAGAAAATATACTAAACTAGAAACTTTATGGTAAAAAAAATTACAAATAATTATTACCAGAAATACGTTTTTACCAGCAATATATTTTTGCAAATTATTATTACCAGAAACGTATTATTAGCAGCGATACATTTTTGAAGAAAAAATATTACCAGCAATACATTTTTGCAAATCATTATTACCAGTAATACATTTTGAAGAAAAATATTACCAGCAATATATTTTTCTCAATAATTATTACCATCGATACATTATTACCAGCAATACATTTTAGAAGAAATATATTTCCAGCAATACATTTTGTAAATAATTATTGACATCAAAACCTTATTATCAGCAATAATTTATTACCAACAATACATTTTTGATCAAAAAATATTGCTAGCAATACATTTTTGTAAATAATTATTACCAGAAATCTCTGACTGATAGCAAAGTGGATGGGTTTCGATCTCGGTTTGAAGCTATCAGACGTCTAGCCACACTGAAGAGCTGTGATACAGGGAAACAGTCTGTCTGTGGATGACTATATATATATATATATATATATATATATATATATATATATATATTAGGACCTTGAATAAGTTCTCGCTGTTTTCCAAGAGATGCCTTTCCCAGAAATACGTGCATGTAGTTTCAGATGGTAACGCAACTATATGGAAGTACTATAAGCAAACTTGAAATAGAGTGTATGTCATTTCATAAATAGCGTTAAACATGTCGGATTTAGTGTCAGAGAAATTGTATTTGCGAGGCATATTACTGCACTATTTTATGCAAAAGTAATATATAGCTGAAGCTTACAGAATTCTTGTTACGATTACAGTGACGAATTTCTGTCGAAAGCAATGTGCAGAGATTGGTTTAGACGTATCAAGCATAATGATTTTGATGTTAAAGATAAAGAACGCCCTAACGCACCGAAAATGTTTGAAGACAAGTGTTAGAGGCATTTACTTCATGAAGGCTCATGTCAGGCGCAAGCTGAACTTGCAGAATCATCAAGAGTTGATCACACAACAATTCCGAAACGTTTGAAAGCATTAGGAATGATTCAAAAGCAAGTTCATTGGGTGACGTACAAGTTGAAACCGAAAGACGTCGAACGGCGTCGTGTCATGTGTAAACAGATCTTCAGCGGCAGAAAAGGAAAGGTCTTTTGCATCGTATCGTGACCGGCAATGAAAACTAGATGCACTTTGATATCTCTAAGCGTAGAAGATCATGGGATAAAACCGGTCATGCAGCAACATCGGCGGCAAAAACGAATATCAATGGTTCGAAGCATTTGGCCCGCATTGGGTGGATCAGTTGGGTGTAGTTTATTATGAGCTGTCAAACAGACCGAAACCATCACGGGAGAATGCTATCGACTTCGACTGATGCTTTTGTGCCAAGCATTGAAGAACAAACAGCCGCTGTCCGAGTAGAGAGACGACAAAGTGATTTTGCAACATAGCAAGACCAGGCCACATGTTGCACAGCGGGTGAAAATCTACTTGAAAATGCTTGAATGAGAAATCCTACCCGCCATATTCACCAGACATTGCCCCGGCTGATTATTACTTGTTCCTGTCGATAGCACATGGTCGAACAGCACTTTCATTCTTAGGAAGATAAAAAACAATGGGTCGACTCGTGGTTAGCCCCAAAAGACATGTCATTTTTCCGACGTAAAATTCAGATGCTTCCAGAAAGTTAAGAAAACCTTGCGGCTAGCGATGGACAATACTCCCATTTACATGTTTGTTACTAATTTTTGTAAATAAAACATCACTTTTTATGAAAAAAAAAGCTAGAACTTATTCAAAGAAGATCCTAGTATATATATATATATATATATATATATATATATATATATATATATATATATATATTAAAAATTAATTGATTTAAAATATGGTTCTTTTCGCTACACAGTTCTAACCATGTTTCAAAAATGGAAGCTGAAAGCTTCGAATTTAATTATATAATTAAATTATGTAATATATTAAATTAAATTTTGTAATATATTAGATTAAATTATGTAATATATTTTGTAATTAAATTATATAATATATATATATATATATATATATATATATATATAGTGTTTGGGGCAGCAGATCATCATTCAAACATATATTTTTAAATATAAGAAGCAACGAATGTCTATTATGTTTTATTATGATATATATATATATATATATATATATATATATATATATATATATATATATATAATATTTATCATTTAAGCATTAATTGCAATTATTTATGTAAAAAACCTAAAGAGCAAAAAAAGGGGGAAACATGCTAAAATAACATACAAGTGTATATACTTGTAACGAGGGGATGGGAAATAACGTGTAAATAAATTAGCGGGGAACAGTTAAAATAAAATATCCCCCAACAGATTAAGCGACTTTACAAATTCTTTCTGTCGGCAGAGAGAAGGTCTACTTCATCCTATACAGCCTGATTCCAAAATCTTCAAATGATTGTTGGAATCAGCCAATATTTATCGATCCCCCCACGAGGATAGAATGTGGCACAAGGCCGGTTTAATGTGGGTATCTCCGAGCCCGTAGGCTCGGCCAAAAATATAGCCTTTTTTAACCTGCCTAGACGGATTCAGGCCCTGTCAACCTCCCCGGATGAAACCTTGCCCTTCGGCAAAGCCTTGTCCGGGTTCCTCTCTGCTAATGCCGAGAGTTCGACAGATGCCGATTGTTGGAACCAGCCGTATGAATGATTTTAAACCTCTCTTTTTATACGACTTGGCACAGGCTATATTCTCAACTAAGTGTTGAGCAATAGCCGATTCCATATTCATGGGGGGAAGATAGGATATTTTATCTATCTTACCAAGTCGTATTTTGGAAGGTACATGCTGGTTGATTCTAGTTTCCAAATGCAAGGTTGTACGCCCTACATAACCAGCAGCACACTGGCAATTAAACTCATATATTAAATTACTCAATTTGATGTAGGGCAATTCATCCTTGCGAAACGATGGAAAGGCAGACCTAGTTTGAAAAATGAAAATGTATAGCAACAGATGGAAAACAACCAGAAACCGACTTGCTAACCTGCTTAATTAAGCCTTGACCCCTATCCCCAATCCAGGGAATCTTCAAATACACCGGACATTTAGAAGGCCCCTGGACTTAGGGGGAATGAAATTCCTTAGTCTTCTTACTAATAATATAGTCAATAAGGGCCTCCGGATAGCCATTACTGAGGAAAATCTCCCTAATGTTCTCAAATTCACGGTCCAGTCTAGTAGGAGAACAAATTTTGAGCGCTCTGTACACCAAGGTTTTAACGAGATTGATTTTCCTTGATGTAGGTGCAAACGAACGCCAATTCAAATAGAGACCCGTAAAGGTAGGTTTGCGATAAATAGTTGTTTAAAAAACCCCTCTACTACGCTCAACAAAAACGTCCAAAAAGGGCAGACAATAGTCCTTCTCCCCTTCCATAGTAAAGGACAAACATTTGTGTAAGGAATTAACCTCAGTAAAGAAGTTAACAGCCTCACTTTCATTAGAAAAAGTTGCAAAAGTATCATCGACGTACCTGACATAGACAAATGGTTTAGACATTTTACCAAAAAGTAAAATCTCGTGGAAGCCCACAAAAATATCAGCCAACGCAGGGCCGAAGGGACTACCCATCTGTACCCCATCCACTTGACTGTACATGACATTATAAAAACTAAACTGCACTCAACTGGTACAAAGTGTCATAAGTTCCATAAATACATCCTTAGGAAAAGGAGGTGGAGTAATGTCACCTTCATATAAAAAGTCTGCACAAATATTAAGAGTCTCCTTTAATGATACGTTAGTAAACAGACTGGGCACATCAAAAGAACACATAAAATCAGTATCAGGGCAAAGCTGTATGACCTGTAAACGTTCAACAAATGTGAACGAATCAGGTATACAATATTTAGCATAAAATGTTTGAACCGGTTGTATGACATGCAAAAGCCATTGAGCCAAGAAATGTTGGGATGAACCAATCATTGATAATATGGGTCTTAGCGGAACGTCCTTCTTATGAACTTTAGGAAGACCATAAAGCCTCGGTCTAAGGGAACCAGAAGGTCTAATCATATCGTAAGTAACCTTTTCTAAACAAGTATAATAGACGTTTCTGAATTGTAATTTCGTTTATATACACACACACACACACCCAGACATATATATATATATATATATATATATATATATATATATATACATGTGTGTGTGTGTAATACCTAAGTTGAGATAGATATGAAACATCAGATAGATAGATAGATAGATAGATAGATAGATAGATAGATAGATAGAAAACTGATTGAGAAGGAAGGAAGTTGGGATAGATATGAAACATCAGATAGATAGATAGATAGATAGATACATAGATAGATAGATACTGGTATCTATAGATACAAAAGACAAATGTTCAGAAACTTGTAATAAAAAAAATTAAATAAAGATATTGTCGGATTTTGCTCTGTTCAAATCAATAAGACGTTATCTAAGAAATTCCAAGAAAACATTCTTCATCGTCCAACCGATAAAATACGGAATGCAGTTGATTAAATTTGCAGAGATATTGAATAAATGTGCAATGTAACCAAAATGGGAGAAAATAAATCTAAAGCCATAGAAACTCTTTAAATTTCCCAATAACAATTTTTCACAGAATATGGAGTTTGATCGAATCCTCTGCATTTCAAATGCAGGATATTAGTTGTAGCTATATATCTCTGAAATCTACACTCCTCCACTACTGCCTCTCTTTATCTCATATTGTTATGGTCCAGGTTAGCACCAAGGAAGAACAAAACGAACACAAGAATAAAAATAACGAAGGTATATTACACGAAATAATAATACAATTTGTGGAAGGTGTTAGTATGACTGTCAGTTTGGTTTGGAGTGAACTACTATCGACTCAACTCGATTCGACCCTTTTGAGAGGCGTAGTATACATAGTGTTAGGAAGAGTTCATTCTTTAGTTATATGTAAGGACCCACGACACACACACACACACACACACACACACATATATATATATATATATATATATATATATATATATGAAGAAATATAGTTTTAAGTTGTGCTATATTTATGGGATAAAGTGCTCAATATCAGAGATAGAGCGTTTATATATATATATATATATATATATATATATATATATATATATATATATATATATATATATATATATGTTCCTTGAAATAAGGTTGAACTTTCTTGGGAAAGGGTGTTTTAAAAACAGCGGCTCCTACTGCTACTAAGCTTTACTCTTCAAGTAAAATTGAATTGAGTTCTCCGGGCCGCTGGTGTATTTCTGCTGGGCGATAATGGCCTACGGGTAAGGCATCTGACTGATGTTGAATCAGTCGGTTTCGGTCCCGGCTTGAAGTAATCGGGCGTCTAGCCACACCGAGGAGCTGTGAAACAGTCTGTCTGTGGATGACTATATATATATATATATATATATATATATATATATATATATATATATATATATATATATATGTGTGTGTGTCTGCGTGAATGTTTGTATTTGAACGTGTGTGTGTGTATGTGTGTGTGTAGTCATCCGCTTATATATATTTCGCTTGTGGAATGAGAGTGTTATTCGACTGCATACGAAAATTCGGGTTTTCAGAGCCGTTGTCCTTGCCATCCTTTTGTATGGCTCAGAGCCGTCGACTCCCTACAGGTACCATATACCAGCTGGCTGTTTTCCATAAAAGTTGTCTGCGTACCATCTGTGGAGTTAACCTTCAAGATAGGATATCTAACATAGGCCTGTTTAACAGGTGTAATATTGGAGGAATTGTGACTTTTCTCATGAAGTTTCAGTTACGGTAGGCTGGTCATATATCGAGAATGTCTGATGGCAGGATACACAAAGGTCAACCAAACTAACACTGATCTCATCCTACTGTCCTCTCCTCCTGCTTCATATGCCGCCTCCTTTGTAAATCACTAGCGGGTCCCTTTAGTGCCACTTAATATCATCGCACAAAATTCATAACCTGATCAATTGGGTAAGATGTTAGATCCTCATACGTCGAAACCGACGGGAGAGTCCATTTTTGTAAATAGTGATTATTATGGCTAATAATGCAAGAGTCTTCGCTAAATCGAATCGAGTTCTCCCAGTCACTGTGTGTTTATCTAAAAAATAAATAATTAAATTCCCCTTCATCCCTGCCGTGTGCCAATGGCTTAGTGGTAGAATCCTCGTCTGAATTTGCGTCAGTCGGCTTTCGATTCTAGCTAGAGGCAATCGGACGTCTAGCCACATGATGAATTGTAATACAGAATAAACAGTCTGTGTGTGGATGACAATATATATGCTCCTGAAAAAATTATTTCGGTTGAACTCTCTGGTGAGGAAGTGTGGGTTTGTAAACAGTGACTATTATGGCTAATAATGCAAGACTTTTCGGTAAATCGAATTTTGTTCTCTCAGTTCATAAGTGTTTTTCTAAAAATAAACATGCTTAAATTCACCTTCATCCCTGCCGGGTGCCAACGGCTTAGTGGTAGAATCCTCGACTGAATTGGCGTCAGTCTAGTTTCGAAGCTAGCTAGGGACAATCGGACGTCTAGCCACACTGATAAGCTGTGATACAGAGAAACAGTCTGTCTGTGGATGATAATACACACATATATATATATGTGTGTGTGTGTGTATTTAAAAATTATAACATTAATATGTTATAATATCACTACAAAAATACACTTCGGATGTCTTGTCTAGTGATGTTATTAATTGTAAGATAAAGTTTTTAAAAAGTTCAAACCTACCACTATCACTATTAGTGGGAACATTTTTACATTAGTTTTAACAGCCAATGAAATTACAAGTATATAATAAATATAACGCGGGGACTGACCCTAGATGCAATTTATAAATTGTCTAAAATAATTATTAGATTTGATAGGAAAACAGGATAAATAATTAATCTCCAATATTTTGTAATTAAAAAAATAAAAATTATGCGTATTAAACTCTAAATGTAACCATGCACAATATTTAAAAACTAACAAAATTATTCAAAGAAAAACCAGAGAACATATGTCTAAAATTTCATGTATTTTTCTTACAAATATCTTAATTTTTACGTCGGAATCTGAGCGGTAATAAAAGGTGCAATATACGCCTACACAGTCAGTTACATTGACAGCGTCGTGATGATAGGTTGAGTGGACAAGGAAGAAATGTTTATTAGTGACTAGATAAACACATCAATGTGATTGAATATACATTATTTACATTATTCGAACTATTGTCCTCATCTTTGTCGCCATATTTGTCACAACGTTTCGGCCGTTGTACGCCCCGACCTTCTTCAGGTGGTTGGAATTTCGAACTGAACCCTTTATTTCGCTCACTGGGGTAGACTGTTCTAGTTCCACGTGCCATGTCTGATGGATGTCAGTTATCTCCTGTTAATTTCCCTCTGAAAGTTCTTCACTGCCTTAACCGGGTATTTATCCATTGTACCGTGTGTCTTTGAGGACACATGGCACAGTGGATAAAGGCGTTGGTTAGATCCAGTGACAGGACCCAAAGAGTGTGAGTTTAATACTCGGTTATATATATATGAGAAAAATTGCAGATCGAGTACAATTACATTGTTCGTAGCATTTACTTTTAAAAAGTGCCCAATACAAAGTAGAGAAATATATTTTGATTATATATTTATTATAAAAGATTATCACAAAAACATTTTAAAATGTTTCCACTATAATTTCTTTATTTCTTTGACTTTTAGAACTGGGACACACCATGCTGGACCCACACGTGTCCGTCATTCCAATTCTCTTTGTATTCCAATAGTAAGGAGGAATTTCCATTCTAACAGCTTCTTCCCGAAAACAGCTTCTTTGTGGTACAGACTCCCGACGGCATTTTTCTGTAAAAACTACAATCTTAACAATTTCATTTTAAGGTTAACAGTTATCTTTCCTGCAAAGCCACATAAACTTCATATCTCACACTTTCTGACGCTTATATAACACTCTTTCTTGAGTAGCTCTTGGGCCTTGTTCTGTGTGATTTATAGCTTAATGAGGGCTAAGTGATTCAACATTCCATTTCGGCTTAACGCCCAACTGGAGACCAACCTAGATTTTAGTCAGTGACATGATGATCATGCGGATTTTATGATATCACAAGCAACTGACGACGTATATATATATATATATATGTATATATATATATATATATATATATATATATATATATGTATATATATATATATTGGCTTGAATGCCCGAGAAATTTTCATAGAAAATACGTGTCCTGCACGGAACCGTCATTGGGCCTGACGTGCTACACCATTAAGCTACAGAGGAAGCGTCTAGTTAGAAAGGTTGATTTTACTGCTTTTAAACTACAATTTTCTATGATTTCCCTTGAGCATTCATTTCTGCTAGAAAAGTATCAAAACGTAAACAAATGCCAAAACATATGAAATGGCCAAAGTCCGAGAATTATTTTAAATTATCTTCTGTTTATACGTTATTTTTAAAGATACAGATATTTAAGGAAATGCTCTGTTTATAATTGTTATGGTCCGGTTCCTTGTACCACGGTGATAGTCCAAGGTATAACCAATAAAGAAGAACTCGAACACAGGTATGGAATAACACAGATATATTACAAACAGGAATATATACAGAGAGGTAGAAAAGTGTTAGTATGAACAATCAGGTTTAGTAGTAATTGTCTGAACGCGACTCTGTTTCGGTCTGCCTCTGACTCGACTGACTGATTCGCTCGCTCTGACTGACTGACAGACTCCTGACGGACTTCACTCCAGATTTCAGACTGAACTCTCTGCTTCCTCTTGAGGCGCATCATTTATTACGTATGGTATAGTCCATTATGTTATTATGGGTAAGTTCCCATAACAATAATAAACAGTATTAACAACATTTACCGACCTAAACGGTAAAATCGACATTTCTAACCAGAAGCTCCTCTGTAGCTAAACTGGTATAGCACGTCAGGCTATATAACGGTTCTGTGTAGGATACGGGTGCGATTCCCGTCAGAAGACACATATTTTCTATAAACATTTCTGGGAAATTCAAGCCGCTAACTGTTGTTAATACTGTTTACAGCGCTGTTATATATATATATATATATATATATATATATATATATATATATATATATATATATATGCGAGGAATAATATTTATGCAGATAAATTTTATTTTGAATTCCCTCTAGCAATTTAACTGCCGACAATGATGCCTCATTATATATAGACACGTCACCCAATTCATAGGCAGCTCAATTTGACTTTGTATGGATTAAATGTGTCTCTCCGCTCATAGTGAAATTTTCGCCCCTGAGACATAGACATGCCATTAGCATTTCGTGGAAATAGTTTCCGGTAAAAAATAACCAAAAACAAATGTTTTACTCATTTGTATAAAACTGAACGTCCACACAAACACATAGAGATGTGTTAGGAGTTTGTCTATTGCTGTTTATTTAGGGCTTGTGCCTCGAGGCGTGGACGTAATCGGAGATGCATTGCAATAAACACAAAATTTATTTTCAGTGGGCGTGCTACGAAGTCTTATAAATAATAAATAATAATAATAATTTTTCTTTAGAAACGTACAGACACATGCATACATATATAATGGACTCTCCCATCGTATACGACTTAAGAGGGTTAAGCACCTCAGTTCCTAGGAATCAACAGTTAGACACGAGCACATATGATGTGATTCTAGTGGTGAATAACACATTTTGAAGGACCAAATACAGAGACCTGGTGCACTACTTGCCACAAGGTCCCCAAACAACATGCCGCAAGTTTTGAATTTAGAGTTGTCCATCTCCTAGACCAGTTGCCATGCAAGTCTATAGAACACAGACTGTCTTGCTATTTACCCATAGCTGGAGGGAAAAGAAGAGGATTAATACCCTCCCCAAGGCTATTAACACATAAGTGAATGTAATGGATTTCGACTGGAATTCGAACTTGGCTCTCCGAGCCGCTACCCAGTAATCCAACAAGCGTCCTATTTTCATTTCTTTTAATTTTAATATATATATATATATATATATATATATATATATATATATATATATATATATATATATATAGATAGATAGATAGATAGATAGATAGATAGATATTGAACAATAAAAAATATTAAAAAAGGAAAATCTTCAGACACACTGCGTTATAGATTAATATTCTTTCGTGTTTTTTTTATTATTTCATTTAGACTATTCGACTAGTTTCGGCCAAAATGGCCATCATCGGGAGAAGAAATATTTCTGCTTGCTCGTAGCAGTAAACTATGAAAAATTTCTCAGAGTTTACCTGTAGAATAAGATAATATTTATAAATGTAAAAGACAATAGGAAAAATGTAATAGCTGCCGACGCGTTTCGTCCAATGTGGACGTTTTCAAGGCAAAAACGAAATGGATTTATTAAACAAAGTAACTAATAATAACAAAACAAAATGGCCTTAGTAACTGGAAGAATTTAGAAAAATGCTATTTTCATACTGTCAACTGAAAATTACGTCAGTTACTATCACGTGTGGAGATAGTGTTTTTATTGTTGTTTTGATGATCCAACCATTTTCTTTTGATTTCTTGATACTGCTGTGTACATTTGCTTGGGAGAGTAGGGATTCTGTTAAGAAAGGGGAAATAGAGAGAATAACAGGGAAATATTAATCTACGACGAGACTTTTCCCCTATTTCACATTTCTTAGCTGAATTACTAATCTCCCAAACAAATGTTACTGAACAGTATCAAGAAATCAAAAGAAAATGGTTGAATCCGTCAAAACAACAATAAAAACTATATCTACATACGTGATAGTACTTGACGTTGAATACGAGAATAGCGTTCTCTAAATTCTTCCACTTGCTAATGATATTTTGTTTTGTTATTATTTACTGGGTTTAATAAATTCATTTCGTTTTATGCCTTGAAAAAGTCCACATTCGACGGAACGCGTCGGCTTCTGTTGAAGTTTTCAAATTTATATATATATATATATATATATATATATATATATATATATATATATATATATATATTAGGTTGGTGGAAAAATAATTTCGTTTTCTCATTTGTTAGAAAACGAAATTATTTTTGCACCAACCTAATATATATATATATATATATATATATATATATATATATATATATATATATATATATATATATATATATATATATGCGCGTGTGTGTGTTTGTGTGTATGTATACCAACACATATATCATCATAGAAATGACCAACATTTATAAAATATTTGAATCATATAAACTCATAGACTCATTATTCAATCATTAAAAAGCATTGCCCAGATTTTCTATAACCCGATGTATCTTTTCATCTAAACTAGGTATTTCCATCATATTAGGTTGATACAAATATTTCCACCATTTATTTGACAACATCTTTTATTCATATAAATTCATAGCTATCCATTAATCAATTCTTAAAACAATTCGAAAATGGTGAAAAGATATAACAGATTATGTATCTTTAGAGTTTCGCCTGACAAAACTCAACCAGGAACAAGGGCGTTCGATAAATCAATTTAATTATTAATATTATTGTTATGACTATTCTTGTTATTTTTTGGCTGTGGTTGGAATAGAAATTAATCAAATCATTTTTGTTAGTGGGTCATCGGTCACCGTTTAAATCTAATTTATTAATATTTTCGTATTAATAGAAGGTTGAGGTAACGTTGAGATTTGTTTATTTCAAACTCGTGTGTGAATTTCGTACGTTGTTCTGTTTCATCAAGTCTCTTTATAATTGTTATGGCGACCTACCTTCATGGACAAAATAGACTCGTCTTATGACTATATTATGCCTCGCAAGAGGACGGTAGACAGAAAACGAGTTGACTACGGTTAACTTCGTGTCGAACTCTCTGCTTTGGCAGAGAGGAACCCGGACGAAGCTTTGCCGAAGGCCAAAGATTCGTCCAGGGTGGAAGACAGGGCCCTGAACCCGTCTAGGCTGGTTCAAAGGGTATATTTTTTGGCCGAGCCTACGGGCTCGGAGAAACCCACATTAAACCTGGCTTATTGTATATATATATATATATATATATATATATATATATATATATATATATATATATATATATATTGTGTACAAGACAGTCGATTTAATTGCGCCATTTGATTGTAATACACGGAAAAATATCTGTGAATATTAACGGATTATGCTAAAAATAAGCAGATATAGCAGATATCCCTCTATCTCTCTCTCTCTCTCTCTATATATATATATATATATATATATATATATATTGTGTATTTGGACATTAAAGAAAACTGAAAAAGTAATGGGATTAAGCTTTTCATTCAAGTGTTTTCTTTTCTGGACATAAAGTATCTAAAAACTATTTGAATGTTGTATATATTCGGAATGCTACCATCTATTTTATTAAGAACTCCGTTTACATTTATATATAGAACATTCGAATAGTTTTTAAACAATTTATGGCCGCAGGAGAAAACACTTTTACGAACACAAAAAAGAAAAATGTGTATAAAAATCTTAATCATATTATCTTGTCGGTTTTCTTTAATGAAACACATATATATATACTGAAAGATTAATGCAGGCTATTTTTGTTTTCCGAGAACACCCGACTGGTAGGATGACTATACAATCTCATTTGTGTGTGTTCCTGTTATTTATACTTGACCTCTGAATTAGAACCCTTCGAATTTGGGGGAAAGTTCACAGATATCTTTGAGATACTTTTACATTTAGCCATTGGTATGTTATTGCTGAATGTAACGTAGGGGCGACAAGTGGAGGATGTCCACTCTGGTAATACTTCAACACAAATAACCATATTTACCAATAAAACCACTTTTTAAATATGGTCTTAAACTTTTAATTAACTAATATTTGGCCGAAATTCCCAGAATTCAATTGTTGTTTATAAAAATTTAAAAAAGTAATTTTTTTTCTGGTTTTCATTTTTCGAAGCTGTACTCAAATAAGAGTTTGAGTCTAACAACGTAAAATGTATATTTTTTCTTTATTTTCATGAGGCTTAAGTTTTTTGACCAGGAGTGTGGGAGTCAGTGTGACTGTATATATATATACATATATATATATATATATATATATATATATATATATATATATAATCAACAACAAACACTTTTATACATATCTATATTATTGCATTTACATACATAGATGCATATATATATATATATATATATATATATATATATATATATATATATATATATATATTTAATGAAAAACAGACCACTTTAAGGTACCATTACAATAATTTATTTCACCAAATTCCTCCTTGGAATTACCCATACGGTTTACCAAGTTCTTCGTAACTTCAATATATATATATATATATATATATATATATATATATATATATATATATAATTGTATGTTTTGAGCAATGAAAAATATTAGAAATATGAAATGTTTCAGGATTCTATATTAGCCATCATCAGCAGAAAAAGCTTGTTAGTAGCATATATATATATATATATATATATATATATATATATATATATATATATATTATGCCAAATTGAAAAAAAGTTTTTCTCACGCGTTTCTTCCGTTAAGATATCGAACTCAACGTCAGAGAAACTTTTCCAATTAGTCATACTATTTTTCCAAGTTCTGTTTGTTGATATATAAAATTATACAAAATTATATAGCCTAATATCATATATATACTTACATAAATATATATATATATATATATATATATATATATGTATGTATATATATATATATATATATATATATGTATGTATATATATATATATATATATATATATGTGTGTGTGTGTGTGTGTGTGTGTGTATGTGTTAGGAGATCCATCAAAGATGAAAGAATATTTTGAAAATAATGACTAGAAAATGAAAAGGAGCCAGATATGTGATGATTGAAACGAAATATTGCGTATTAAAATATCCAAAATTACGTCTTCAAATACAAGTCAAAACAAAAATCAACATGAAATAACCAATAAAATATGCACAATATTAAAACTTATGTAAACGAAAAGACTTAAAATGTATTAATATATTAAAAATGTAGTAATAATTAATTAACAGGAAGAAATAATTGAAACAATAATAAAAACTTTTTAGAAAGATCCATTGAAAATTTTAACCTATAATAATAAATGAACATAGAATAATTGGCGTAAAACATAATTAACCCAAAAGAAACATACAAAAATATACACTCATGAGGCATAAATTTATATCAAAAACGGAAATGACAAATAAAAAAAAAACGTCTAAAGAGGCAGCACTATAAACGTAGATCAGACCTCATAAAATAACAAACAAAAAACAGTAGGGAAAAACAAAATTAAATATACCAAATAACCTTTAAATAAATTTCTGAATCAACCATCAAAAAGCAAGAATCAAAAACACAAAATGCAAGAAATATGAAGTAAGTTTTAAGATATTTTTTTTTCTGAAGCGAATAAAACGTATGACTCTAAAATTACAATATTCAAGATGGGCGAAAAATATTTTGCAGTTATAAACACACAAAAAAAAAGAAATCTTGCTAAATCTTCTCAACGAAATAAACGTAAATAACAAAAACGAAAATAAAAAAAAAAAACGTATTATAACAGGATCAAAGGACTAGCCAATAACCGATCAGACATTTCCGATCAACTTAGGTAACCGAATCAAAGACAAATATAACTTTGTACTACAGAACGTAAATAATAAACAAAGTGGAAAAATTGGGGGAAAAAACGATATTATTTTCTTTGGTTTTATTCTCAACTGCCAAAGATTTGCTGTTTATTATGCCTCTCATCTCACTCATCAAATGTTCGAGTTTTTGTTATGGGGTCCACCCTTTTTTCATACAGGTGGACTCGACCAGTGTGTACTTGTACTGCTGCCGTTAAATACCCAGAGTCAGTCACAGTAGTAAGAGACAGTGATTGTGATTGAGTTGGAGGTAGAGTAATAGTTTGAGGTAAACTCTTGTAGAAGTCAAATTACGAACACGTAGACTCTAAGGAAGTCCTACTTCGAGACTGAATTTACCAGACTGTATATATATATTATTATTGTTATTAACCACGTTTCTGTATCTACTAACCGTATTACCAATTTTATTATTGTGTAAATATATTTATTTGTTATATTTAATTCCTGCGTTTGTCATTCATTGAAGACCGGATTTCATCTCGGAATCCACAACAATTTTCATTGCCGATTTGAGTTAAATGACAGACATTTTGGGTTTTGCTATTCTGTAAAGAATTTTATAAATATTTCTTGTTGAGTGAGTAGCCTTTGTTAAATTCAAAATAAATAAAATAACCCTCCATCAAATAGAATTTTGCAATAACAAGAAAAAGATAAGAAAGGAACTGTGCAAAAAATAGCATAAAGCAATCAAACAATATATGCAAGACAAATAAACAGTAATATGGCAAAAAGTCCACAAACTAAGAATTGGCCTGGACACAAAAAAGTAAGTTCGGTCAAGACAAGACAGATCGGCACTAAGTCATTTGAAACCGCGAAGCCGGCTTTTTCATTGGCTAGGAAAAATCTCAGGATGCATCTGTGTTCCTCTGCTTATAAACAGGGAGGGTAAAGTATTTTGCAGTCATTCCTAAACCGGATTAAAACCAACAGAAGATATATATATATATATATATATATATATATATATATATATATATAATTGTTTATGTAAGCCGAAAGCTTAGATTGGATTAAAAAATATGTATATTATTTGATGAAATATGTATGAATGAAAAAATGCTGCCTAAATACACACAATTTAAATTAAATGATCCAGCAGCCAACAATACTATCAATACTTGGAATTACAAATGTAGCCTAGTGAAAAGGCAAATTGAAATAGCCAAGGAAAAATTGAACACCCTTAATAGCAACACCCTAAATAGCATTTAAAGAATATAACTAGCACGGACCAACTGGAGGGTTTAATATATTGTACAGTAATTGTCATCTTTGATAATGGCTTATGTAAATCGAAAGCTTAGATTGGATTGAAAAAATATGTATCAATATTGTGATTTTCTTTCTTCGTTTAATAATAATGATATGACGTTATGAAAAGAATTTATATAAAATAAATAGACAACACTTGTCTATATTATTTAATGAAATATGTATGAATATATATATATATATATATATATATATATATATATATATATATATATATATATATATATGAGATAAGATAAAGAACAAATAGGAAACTGTTATCAATGAAACAGGTTTGACTCTTATTAAAGCTTCGTCAGGGATTGAGAGAAAACAAAGAAAAAGACAGGACAGGTATTTTTAATTGTGTGTGGTTCGATTCTCATTGGTCAGTCATGTATAACGTGCATTAAATAGAGAATGCTATACGACTAATGAGAATCGATCCAAACAAATTTGAAAATACCAAATTTCTGTCTTTTTGTCTGCTTTCTTCTCAATCTCTGCCGAAGCTTTAATAAAAATAAAATATGTTAGATTGATAAACGTTATATATTAAATACCCATTAAGGAATTGTATTCCTGTCAATCAAAATTCGTAAATAATTATATAGGTCCTCATTACAACATTTTTGACTCACTCTACACCTTTCTGACCATAGCTCAATAAGATCTCAATTTAAATATTCATGGACACATAACGGAAACTATTTGTAGCATACTTGTTCACAACACAAATATAATTAACATCATAATCTACATGTAAAAAAGGCTAAAAAATAATGGAAGCCTTATTAATAAAAACAAAAAAAAGCACTTAATATTAACTATGAACATGGACACAATATCTTGACCGTGGTTTTAAAAATGAAAACATTTTATAAACCATACATACAACAAACTATTTTTTATTTTAACAGTTAAATTATAATCCTTGAAAATGGCTAAATGTATAGCCGAAAGCGCTCTGATAAAATGAACATTCGGACATTTTTTATATAATTTATCATCTGAAAAGAAAAAAGAATTATTAGATCGCATGTAAAATTGTCTAAAACCTAAATAAAAGCACCTTGTCTGTCGTATTCAATGAAATATGCATATATATACATACATAATATATATATATATATATATATATATATATATATATATATATATTACATGAATCATTCATACAAAAAACAGATATTGAAGTTAATGATATAAATGGCGAGAATCCATTTTGGAAACAAATTTAATAAATTACATTAACCCCAAACCTGTAGATGAATGTTATGATCCCTGTTTATAAATTCCAGTTGCATAAGGTCTTTTTTTTATTTCTTTACAAGCTTTCATCTTTGCATACAGACATCGTCGGGTATGGAAATAGATTTGTTTTTTTACATCCCAGTAATAACAGGACAACGAAAGAATAGATGTAATCCGAAATATGTTTTTAGAAATAATTGTAAGAAATTTTGGAGATCATTTTTTTGTTTCAAAGAGGGATTCTCGACATTTATATCATTAACTTCAATATCTATTTTTTGTATGAATGATTCATTTAATGTAAATTGAACTGCACCACATACTTGATATATATATATATATATATATATATATATATATATATATATATATATATATATATATATATATATATATATAATGAAAATGAAAATAATATCAATTGAAACGTTCATAATATTAATTTAAAAACGGCTCAATACAAAATGTAGAGCAATAGTTATTTATTATAAGTTATTTTATATATTATTATATACGAACAATAGGTTATTATATATTATAGTCGGTGAAAAAAGGTGGCGTCATCTATGTTCAATATTTAGGCATCAAAACAAATATCAATCTTTGTAGTGATTATTTGTTTGTTCTTATGTCATAACTTACAATATATATATATATATATATATATTCAAGAATGATTCGTTGAATAATATAGACATATAGACTATAGACGTATTATTGACTGGTGTTTTGCTGATCAGAGATCGATATGAAGTCAATGCTTTATGACACTCTGTGAAGGCAATAATGAGTGTATTTGCGCATAACTGAATATTACGACCCAGACTGGAATTTGAACTTGACTCTCCGATTAACACCACCCGCACATCCAAACTTACAGCACCTGGTATTCCCAATCGGTTACCCATCTAGGTGCTTTCGATCCCAACGAAGATCATCTTTAGTGGTAAATTACAAAAACCAACTTAATGTAACTTCGATAAAAATCCGACGGTGATTTTTAAAAACACACTGGAAAGAATTCTGTTATTATTTTAAATATAACACTAATTATTTTTTTAAATCATGTTAACTATTTTAAAGTTTTAATTTATCCGTTGTACTTATTGAACTTTTTGCAAAACTAGCGTTCCAATATAAAGGCGTTCATCTGAAATTCTAGAATGCAAAATGGCATTAAATGTTTGTCGTATGCAATCCAATTGCTTCTACACTGGCAATATTTTTGTAGGCTGTTATTTGTTTGATTTTGATATAGAGGACCCCAAGGAATTGATTTTTTTTTAAATTTTCGTGGTCTAGAATAATGGTTTAGTAAACAAGTGCTTTCCTGTATAGTGTAAGTAGAAAATAATTCGTTTTAAATATTGTGCAATACAACTTGTATTCGACAAATGGGGTTTAAGACGTCTTGATAATGTTATGGTCGTCAAACTAGAATACGCACTTAATTTTTTCTCAGGGATACAATCTCCCAATGTTGTTTTTTTTTTCCAAAACACTTGTTGTGAGAGAATAGTGTCTATCTGTCTATCTATCTATCTATCTATCTATCTATCTATATATATATATATATATATATATATATATATATGAAGAAATATGGTTTTAAGGTGTGCTATATATGGGATAAAGTGCTCAATATCAACTATAGAGCGTATGTAAACATAAATATAAAAGTGAACATTGAAGTCAACACTTAGAGGCGACGCAATCGTCCGGGGGCCTGATGACTGCGTCTAGCATGAAACAGCCTGTCGCCTCTGAGTGTTGACTTCAACGTTCACTTTCACATATATATATATATATATATATATATATATATATATATATATATAATGTTATGTCTCATACGTCACAAGAAGATTGAGCAGTGTTTTCTATACGATATCAAATTTACTATACAGTCAACTTATACACCGTAAAAAGTTTATTACCCAACCGAAGTTATTGAAACTTTCAGGATATATTTACATTAAAGTTTTCACAATAAAATTAACATTAAGTAAACTTTCATTATATATCTACTTTATATATTAATATAAGTTTCCAATGGACATCAAGTGGGCGATTGGTTTTCTATTGTTATTAAGTAATAAACATCTTCATATTGTCTGACTAAACACTGTCAGATTTTATTATGCGAGCTAATGTTTTTGTAAATATACTATTTTTCATAAATATCATACATATTTATAAGTGTGCTATGTGTTGATGCATTGAATATTGTTGCCACATCTAGTATGGTATTCATGCTATATATTTAGAAATTCTTGATAAAATCAAAAGAGTCTGCAATTTCATTGGTCCTAACCTGGCATGTCGGCTTCAGTCACTTTCCAACCACCGTAACGTAGCTTCCCTGTGTCTTTTCTATAAATACTTTTATAGTAATTGTCCTGGTGAACTTTCCTGTGTGATACATAGACTTTAGATATTGAAGTGCAGTACTCGATTGGCGGCAAGGTTTCATTATTTTACAGTCGAAATAGCTTGATATCCCAGTGGCTTTATTGCCTTTGATCATCAAAAATTGAAATGCAATGTCAATCGTTATCTTCTGACTTTTAATTCCAGTTCTTTTATTGTCCTCTCTCATTAATAGTAGTTTTTCTCATATTCTCTAACACACAGTAACCCCCTTGCATCCTAGTGGCTTTATTGCCTTTGATCTTCAAAAATTGAAATGCAACGTCAATCGTTATCTTCTGTCTTCTTAATTCCAGTTCTTTTATTGTCCTCTCTCATTAAAAGTAGTTTTTCTCCTATTCTCTAACACTCAGTAACCCCTTGCCTCTTAGTAGCATTATTGCCTTTGATCCTCAAAAATTTAAATGCAATGTCAATCGTTATCTTCTGTCTTCTTAATTCCAGTTCTTTTATTGTCCTCTCCCATTAATAGTAGTTTTTCTCCTATTCTCTAACACTCAGTAACCCCTTGCATCCCAGTGGCTTTATTGCCTTTGATCATTATCTTCTATCTTCTTAACCCCTTTTATTTTTGTCTCTCCTTAATATTGTTTTTTGTTTATTTTCTAATATTCTGTAACATTCAGTAATTCATTGCGTTTTAGTGGCTTTATTGTCTTATTTGGCGTGAAATGATTAAAAATATGAAATGGTTTAAAGCTTTACACTAAAAAAATTTTGATCTCTGCTTTCTGATAATAAAGCATAGATAATGTGTTGACTCATACAAGACGACAAAAAAAAAGCTTTTTTTGTGGTGGGGGTGATGGGAATAAGTAATTTATACGCCTAATAAAGATCGAAATAAATGCATCTTTTTGTACTCATCAAATTATTACTAAAACAATCTGTCCTCTTGTGAATTCTTTTTAGATCGGAAGATAAGATATCAAGAACGATAACTCTTAATCAAAGAGATTCTAGATACCAGGAAATGAGAACCCTGAAGTTTGCTTTCTAAATGCTGAAGCTTTGTCACAATTATTTAAGCCAAAACCAATTATCTATTATTTATTTTTAAACATGTATTGAGATGTTATTTAACTTTTTGCACAAATCTTTTATCTGAGATAAAATTGCGATGTGTAATGATGTTATCATTTTCAGTGGAGTGTTTTTATCAACTCTTGGACTGAATGTGTAATTGTCAGCGGTAGGGTAAAACTCTGCTGTAGAAGTCAATGTATAAACATCAAATCAATATGCGAAGAAAAATATTCGATTTCGTTTATATATACTATTGACTGATTGATTAGTTTTCTATGGCTTATCAACTCTTTGCAGGTTATTTGAAGCCAGAAAATATTTTTAGATTCTAAGAATATTTTTTGAGATAATAATGGTTTAGCAATACAAGTCTGACAAATTAACCCATAGCTTGGAGGAAAGATGTGGATTCGTATCTAATCAGAATTCGACAAACCAACAGGAAAATTTAATTTAGATATAAAGCAGGAGATCAATTCCAAATTACAATCGATATATAAACTGATCCCTCACTTTATGGCCCTGGCAGTTTCTATACATTTATATTTCAGGGAATTTAAATTAATTAAAAATTCTATATTACAATCAATGCATTAACTGAGCCCTCACTTTGTGGCCAGAGGAGATTCTGTATATTTCTATTCCAGAGAAAGTAAATAAAAATAAAAGACACGCCTTTGTAGCTAATCAGTATTTTATTGATTGATTGATTCGTTTTCTGCGGTTTATTAATAAACATATAAATATATAAAAAAAAGTGAACATTGAAGTCAGCACTCAGAGGCGACAGACTGTTTCATGTCGCCTCTGAGTGTTGGCTTCAATGTTCACTTATATATATATATATATATATATATATATATATGTCATTCGCAGACAGTACTGTTTTGCTGTATCACTGCTCCTCAGTGCGACTAGACATCCGAATACCTCAAGCCAGGATCGAAACCCAAACGACCAGTCAGGAGTTTCTACCACTGAGCTATTTTCATTCGACAGAGAGAAACAACTAAATCTAGCGTATTGTTTTTACGCATGTAAACAAATGCCAATCAGCCGAAGTGCCCCAATTCATTTTACTATATATATATATATATATATATATATATATATATATATATATATATATATATATATATATTTATATATATATATATATATACAAAAGGAAAACTTAACTTTATAGCGTTTATATACAAAATTGTTATTGTTTTTCATAAATTCTATGCTTTTTCACATTCGATAACAATTTTTATAGACATAATTATGGTTTACCACGATGGTGTCTCTTACGTTTTAGCTTGTCTGTTTTGGGAATTCTGGAAATTTTTCCTCTTCAAATTATTTTTCCATAAAATTCTTCTTATTTCAGATGCATAAATGATTCTCTACTAAAATATCCACAATACATACTTTTGCCCGATTTGTCAACAAATAACGTCGAACATATAATAAAATTTAACACTGAATCTATGTCCAACGGCAGGTTTATCCTTTCTGGGTGTCACGCTGCTCAGAAATAATAACGAACTTCAGTTTGAGATTTACGGAAAAGCTACCAACAAGAATGATCTGGTCAATTTTTTTCCCGCCCTTGTAACAAGATCAAATTGGGAATGGTTATTGGATTCTGTTTAAGAGCACTAACAATTTGCAGCCCCTAGTACGTACCCAAAGAACAAATATACATCCAAAACACTTTGAAAAATCTCCAATGACCTTATTATTTCATCCACAATGCTAAGAGAAAAGCATAGAAAATATACGATCGCAAAAAAGATAACAAGATTATTAACAACAATAGACTAGATAAAAACATTTATATAATACTACCTACAAACTCCATAGCATTCAAAACAATCTCTCTACTCAAAACAACATGAAATTAATTAGAACCGCATCCAGGGATTACTTTGCCAACTTAGGAGATGATTTTTATTTGGAATCGACAATCCAGACATTTTATGCATATATGTATGTTTATATGCACCTGTGGCGGAGTTATTCTAAGATTCGCTTTCCTACCATGTGTTTGGGGTTCGAATCTCACCATGTACCATTTGTCGGGAAAGTGACTACTTGATTCGGTCTCGGGGAGGCTATCCCCAGCGTGTAACATCTTTGAAAATGGTCCTGAAAACCATACCCTTGGTTAACCTTTGCCTGCTGAGTGAAATCGCTTGGACAAAATTGTTCGGAATCCATTGATGGTTGTGTTAGCGCGAAATCACAAGACAGAGTGACCGAGATTTTAAAGGTACTGACGTTGTTTCAGCCGTTTTATCATGAGAGATTAAGCGGTCTTTCCCATAAAATGGAACTAGGAACCGCTCAATATAGTTGCAATAATAACCATAGGTGGAATTTTTGAGTACTAAGAAAAGCACAAATGCGCCTGAGCAAGTGTCCGCGACAGAGATTGGCTAGATTCTCTAGCAGACGAAAGTGCTCAGAAAACGAAAGTAACAAACCTTTATGTCTATACACTCACAAAAAAAGAATTATTCTTACAGTCGAAAATATATTTCGTCTTTGAAAGGGTTGATAAACCGTAAAAAACAAATCAGGCATTCTTAATAGTTTCGATTCCACTTAGCTGACAGCACAGGAAATACAGACCCTTAACCATTACCGAGATAATATAGGTGTCGCAATAATATCTTTAACTTGGTTTCATCAGTCAACTAAAAATAGTTCATAAACATTTTTTTAAATAATTTCACGCAAACCAAGTCTATTAAGCCACTAAGATGTAAGCGGATTACTTAGCGTGGGACAATATGAAAAGAAAAAAATACAAGGAGAGAGTAGAACCAGATCAGGAATTAATAAGACAGAATCTAACGATTGACATTGAATTTAATTCGTCTTGCCTCGTTTTCACACGTCCGCACATTGTGAGCGCTCCTCTCGACTGAGAAAAACACTGGTGTTATATAGCTCTTCCACGCTGACTATTGGCTAATACCTGAATTTGAACCTTTTAAAACATTTATTCTACAATCTACATTCAAAGGTGTTGAAAGAAAATGGCTATTTTTGTGGTGAATATATAACATAATTATGTTATAATTTTGAAATAAATAATTATATATATACATACATACATATATATATATATATATATATATATATATATATATATATATATATATATATATATATATATATATTATGTGTATTATATTTTGTAAAAGTATAATATTTTCTTTAAATAGATTCACATTCTTGGTTGAAAAAAGAATTTAGGCATACTCAATGTTTGCAGTGTCCGCAAAAATCTATCGACACAATCTCTTAACACTCAATCGTAGCAAACAACTAGACCAAAACCAACTATATTTAATAAAAAATAAAACGCATGCGAAGAACAAAGTTCCTTCACCCAAATTCAGCTTCATCGTGTTTCTCTTTGATAAAGGTCACCTGCGAGTCTGAAAATTCCTGTTTTGAACCTCTTTTCTTTTTTTTTTTCATGGTTGTATTTGATGTAAACGCCTACTAATATATTTTTAATTTTATTATTAGTATTTTTGTTGTCTTTATACGTGTGTGTGTGTGTGTGTGTGTGTTCATGTCCGATAGGATAAAAAAATAGGAATCGTTTATGAATCTAATGTGTTTCACTTTTATTAAATCTTCATCAGAGAATGAGATATGGAAAAATAGAAAGTAATTCTATTATCTTTTTAAATTTTTGAATTGTTTCATTTTCATTGGTTAAGTAGGCTTCATACATATATATTAATTTAAAATTTTGGCATTTGGAATGAAATTCAATAGAATTAGGTTATGGTATTTTATTTAGTCTCTTTTGTCATTATGTGTCTGTAGGTAGCTTAGAAGAAATTCTTTTTCGTTTCTACATTTTATGATCTCTGAATTTCTTAGATGAAGCATTATATTCTATTACATACACAGTTCTTAAATGATGGCAGTGAGTATGATCCAGATGTTGTCTAGGCTTACCCGACCGGTTCAGTTTGACGTTTCATTGCCTATTCTGGAAGGAAATTATCTTTAATGGAGGTTATATCATTATCAGCGAAAAGGAAGAGAAGAAACGTTCATAAATAATTGTAAAGTGTGCATGAAGAATTAATCCTTTATCGTTTAACCAGAAAAACGAGAATATCTGAGCCAGTCAAGTGCATGTCTAAGAGAAATGGTCATACGGTTCGTGAGCTGACATTTAATAGTTAAATCTTTTCATTAATGAAGAAAACTTTGAATTGGATCATTAAATTGGCGAGAGATTGACAAAATATAAACTGATAGTGAATTGCATTTGTTAATTAAAATATTACGTTAAACAAAAATAAAATAAATTCTTTCGGCATAAGTTTATTTTTTTCTTTCGGATTCAAGAACAACTTTCTTCTTCTATATTCCGTATCTCTTCAGGATATTCACAATTACGGCTCTCTACAATTTCCACTCCTTTGTTGTTCTTAATAAATTTTGCCTTTTTGTTTTCTGTCCCAAACCTTGCCCCTCTCATTCATCTTCTTTTATGTGCCATTTCTTTCAGGACGTTGGTGATCATGGCTCTCCACAATTTCCTCTCTTTTGTAGCTTCTTCTCCTTTGTATTTTCTACAAAACCTTGTGTTGCCATCCTTTAACTCAAGGCCATTCATCTACTTTTAAGTGTCGTGTCCTTTCATGATGTACCGGATCATGGCTCTCCACATTTCTCTGTCCATAGAAGTTTCCATAAATTTTGTCTTTTTCTTATCTCTCCTAAACATTGATCTGCAATCCATTTATTCAAGCTCATTCTTCTGTAGGCCATTCCCCTTCAGTACGTCGGTGTTCATGGCTCTCCACAATTTCCTTTCCTTAATAAATTTTGTCATTGTCTCATCTCTCCTGAACCTTGTTCCACCATCCATTTACCAAAGTTCATTCTTCTTATTCTATGGACTGTGTACATTTAGGAAGTTGGTGATCATGGCTCTCCACAATTTCCTGTCCGTAATAAATTTTGTCATTTTCTCATCTCTCCTGAACCTTGTTCCACCAAAATTCATTCTTCTTATCTTATGGTCTCCGTATCTTCAGGACGTTGGCGATCGTGGCTCTTCACAACTTCCTGTGCTTTTTAGCCCTTAATAAAGTTAGACTTTTTGCTAAACCATGCCCAGTCATCAATTTACACAATGCGACTTTGGATATCAGTGTCTCACTTCCCAGATATTTAAATTGTTGTGCTTTTTTGATTTTAATATTTTGTATTTTGCGAGTTGGGCTGATCCACTTACTGTCAACTATGCATTTTTCTTCTTCCAATTGATGTTTAGTTCTTTCGTCGATTGAAAAGTCACAGTTAAATAGATTAAGAAACACGGTTTCTTTGAGATTTCGTAAGCGTAGAAAATTTTAAAATTGAGTTAACGTTTATAAAAACAGCGTTTGCAAAAGCATACAATAGACATTATGGGGTAATTAGTAAAGAAAGCTTGTGTGAGTCATGACAATTCAGGGACGACAAAAATCTGTACCGTACTCAAATAAGAATGTGAATTTAATTACTTTTCTGTTTTATTACTAATGTGCCACTATTCGAGTCCCAAGAGGCAATCAAGTTACAGAGATTGTGCGAGAGCGGAGACTATGAGGATTAGATTTGAACAGGTTAAGATTGTAGTGATCGGGAAAGCATCCACTTGGGAGTCGGTACCCTAATGTAACTTTTCATGTTATGAATCATTTCGAGTGTAAGTTATGTTGTACTAATAGAATACGAAGAGAATAAGGGTAGTTGGCCTCAATGTGCGCGGCGAAGTGGGTCTCATCAGTAAGGGATAGAGTTGGTGTAACTCGACACAATATGTATAGGATTTTGTATTTAGGCAGCAGCTCTTCATTTATACTAGTTTTATAAAAAAACTACCGAGAAGGTACTGCAATTAAGTTTTTTAATGTCCAGAAAATAAGAACACAAGAAAAAATAAATAAAATACTTAACCACTGTATCTCGTCAGTCATTTTCAAATATATATATATATATATATATATATATATATATATATATATATATATATATATATAAAGTGAACATAGAAATCAACAATTACAGGTGACAGTCTGTTTCATGCTAGATGCAATCCTTAGGCCACGAGTTCTTGTGGCCTGAGGATTGCATGTAGCATGAAACAGACTATCGCCTCTAAGTGTTGACTTCTATGTTCACTTTTATATTTACACACGCTCCATCTCTGATATTGAGCACTTTATCCCATACATGTAGCACATCTTAAGACTATATATATATATATATATATATATATATATATATATATATATATATATATACCCATCAATTTTCATTTCATTTTTCGTTTGATTTTTGGAAGTGCTACCTGATTATACGGAGTCCTTTAAAAGGCCTTTGGTGAAATAAATTATTATAATGGAACCTTAAAGTGGTCTGTTTTTCTTTAGAATATATATATATAAATAATTTATTCGAAAATTACAACATAAATATGTTATAAAATCCCTACAAAAACAGCCATTTTCTTTTAACAGTTCTGGTGTCTTATCAAGTGATGGTGAACATTCAGCAACGTCACTTGATAAGACACCAAAAGTGTCCAACAAAATGTCTATATTTGTAGTGATTTCATAACATATTTATGTAATAATTTTCGAATAAATAATATTTTCTCTACTCTATGTTCAGCACTCTTTTAAGAATACCTTTTTTTTTTTTTTTGGTTATTGGAATTAATTCCGTATACTCCAGAAAGCCATGGTCGTATCTATTTCGCAAAATAGAGACTTCGATTTCCCTTAATCAAACCAGACGATGCCAAACAATGAATGGATTCAGAATTCTTCCAGTAACCAAACGAAAAACAAAAATTAACAGAGGATGAGTTTTTAAACAATTGACGGTAAGCACTCTCATGTGTCTCTTTCCAATTATATGGTTAGTGGGTGCATTGTAGGATATCTTACATGTTATCTAAATACTCATTTAAGCAGACACTCGTCAACTAAGTATATATGTGTATATAGATACACCTAGATATATCTGTGAGTAACACATGTGTAAACATATATGAGAGTAACACATGTGTAAACATATATGTGTAGATAGACATGAATATGTGTATAGATGTAGGTAAGTATGTATATGTGTGCATGTAAGAATGTGTATGCATGTATATAAATATGTTTGTATCTATCTATATATACGTGTGTGTATGTGTGTGTGTATAAATATATAAATATTCTTAAATGCAGCAGTGTGTAAATTATTACTTTATTTTGAAAATTCATGTTATTTTGCTTTATTAATCATCTATTTTTTAAAATTACCCGGATATATATGGTATTATTGATATTTAGCATAAATATAGCACACCTCAAAACTATATATATATATATATATATATATATATATATATATAAAATAGCATATATATATTTATAAATAAATACACACACACACACACACACACACATATATATATATATATATATATATATATATATATATATATATATATATATATATAATTATTTATTTAAAAATATGATTCCAACATGCTATATAAGAGTTCTCATGTTTCAAAACAAGAGCCGAAAACTTCAATATAATTATTTGAATTAAATTGAATTAAAGTAAGCTCTGTTCCATCTTCAAGCAAAATTTTTTTGGGGAATAACTTATTTCTGAAATTTACATGTTTTAATAGCAGATTCATTATTGAAATCAAAATTTCCATGATAATGGCCAGCGCGATTGTTCATATAAAGAGGGGGCGTAGGGTGTTAATAATTTGTATCAGTATAGAGTTACATCCATAGGTGTCAAGTCAGGGTAAGGTAGGGATGTTTAAATTTAAAACGGAAGATGATTTCGTCTAGTCTGGTTTACGTGTCTATAGAAATTTATTTATTTTTTTTATTTTATTTTTTCTGAAGGGGTTTTGTGTATATAAAAAACTGCCGTAACCTTTGTTTTTTGACGACTTCATAAAGGGTTATCTTTTGTGTAGGAATAAAAATGAGGATAAAAGAAAGAACCAAGAACCTTAAACCAAGGCGAAAACAATCGTCAAGTAAAAAAAAGTAAAAACAAAAAGAAAAACGAATAAAAAGACAACTACGTAAAGTGCTCAATACTCTAAGCAGAGCAAAACCTAGAATAATCCTAAGGAACCAGGCAATACTACCTAGGTTTCACCTAAACGGTTCTTCAGGGTATAGCCATTTTTACCCTGAAGATCCGTTTAGGTGAAACCTAAGTCGGTTTGCCTGGCTCCTTAGGACGTTCACACACACACACACACACGACACACACACATACATATATATATATATATATATATATATATATATATATATATATATATATATATATATATATATATATATAACTGATTAGTTTTTCTCTCTTTCTTCCTTTTCATTACATCATATTCTAACCACAGCCCATCGTTCTATATTTGACAACTTGGTCCTCCAATTTTTGCCACAACTTGCGACAATCGAGACGTTTTTCCCACTCCCCAACCTATAACTGACTTCGTCTATGTTTACAATCTCACTCCCGTCACGGCATACACTAATAATAATAGACCTGTCTAACGCTTTTACACCGATCAAAATTTTTAAATTTAAGTTTATTTTTTATAAGACGTTTAACACATCGAGGAATCAGACAGTGATCAGTGTTTTGCTAACAATACGATTTCCTCTGAAAAATACCCACATCTACATAAGCATCATCCAATTTCTCTGTTTATTCCTCGGTCGGTTGATAAAGGTCACATTCGTGTCCGAAAATTCCGATGTTTTTGACAGTTTCATTTCTTTCATATAGTTAATGATTAATATTTTGTTAATATTTATCGCACTGATTATATTCGCGCCCTTTCGTGACCTATTTTACACCCCCCCACACACACAGACATACAGATACACACATGGATTTGGATTTGTGTGTGGATAGCTAGCAAGATAGATATAAAAAAGAATAAAACAAAAGAAAAGAAAATTAAAAACTTATGGTTCAATTCCTTCAAAATCTATTTATGAAATGACTTTCTGTATCTACAAAGGTCTTCTGCATTTCGGGTTACAGCTTATCAATTTGAAAAACCCTTTCCTCGTTTGATCACCGAATTTAAGCAACATCTAGATGACTTATTATATTCAGTTACACACAAATATCTTTGAGAACAGTTTGAACCGTCCTCTTCTCCCTAGCTATGGGTTAATTAGTAATACTTGTATCACTTAATCATTATTATCTAAAAAAATTCTTATCATCTAAAAATATTTTCTAGCTTTAAATAACCCACAAAGTGTCGATAAACCGTAAAAACGAACCACTCAATCAATAAAATAGTGAATAGCTACACAGGCATTTCTTTCAGATTTATTTACATTCTCTGGAATATGAATGTTTAGAAACTATTTTGACTACAAAGTGAGGGATCAGATATTATTGATTGTAATATGGAAGTGATCCCCCACTTTATATCCACATTATAGTTTCCCGTTTGTTGATAAGCCATAAAAAACGAACCAATCAATGAAATACTGATTAGCTACACAGGCATGTCTTTTAGATTTATTTACATTCTCTGGAATAGAAATGTATAGAAATTACCGAGGTCATAAAATGAAGGATCAGTTTATATATTGATTGTTATATAGAATTGATCCCCCAATTTATATCCACATTACAACTTCATGTTTGTTTTGTAAATTCTGATTAGGTATTAATACACATCTTTTCCCACGAGGTATGGGTTAATTAGTAAGACGCATATTACTAAATCATTATTAAAACATCTAAAAAGTATTTTCTGACTTTAAATTTAAACCTGCAAATGATAGATAAGCCGCACAGTGTGAATCAATCAATCACTCCTCCCTAGGCGTTAAACATTCTTCCACGTTTTATGTTAAGAGATATAAAAAAAAAATCTGCGAACTTCATCTGATAAGTCTAAAATAAAATTAATAAACAATAAGAAATAAGAAACGGTTTATCTAGAATTTAACAAACCATCTGCAAGGATTAAGTTTTTATGAAATTCCCTTGAAACATTTTCCAACAATATACTCAAAATTCCAAATTTTGAAAATTTATTAATTGAATATATATATATATATATATATATATATATATATATATATATATATATATATATATATATATATATATATATATATTTCGGCAGCATGTTTTCATTAAGACATGTTTCATTGTTTAGATGTATTCTGTGTATGTATATTAGGATATATGTGTACATATATCATATTTGGATATTGTATATGCATACACAGATATATATATACACATACACACATATATATCCATATATATATATATGCATACATATATATATGCATATATATATATATGCATATATATATATATATATATATGTGTGTGTGTGTGTATGCGTATATTTCAGCAGCTTGCTTTTATTACATGTTTTGTTGTACAGCTTAAACATATTCTGTCTACTTATTTTCCTTAAGATCCTTTCATATTCTCGGTTATTTTTTTTTGATAAAACAATTTGTCTCTTACAATAATGGATACTATACTATTCATTTTATTATAAACAATACCCCGATGAAGACATATATATCTCTAAAGTACTTGGTCTTAAAACAAATATGTATAAACACGGCGATTTTCTCTCGTCTTTCAATAATGACATCAAACACATACATTCAGTCTGTGAGAAAGTGACTAAACTCCATATGCCAAGTGAGGACCGATTATATTTGAAATTCTTCTTTGGATTACGTAAATAACCTCGAGATAAACAGCAGGAGCACCAAACCTGTTATGGCAACAGTATTCAATGCACGGACGACTGATAGATTTTTAATTGTGCAAGATGGAATCTGACGAGGAAAAAACCGTCTGGCACAACTCACGAACAAAATTTCCTTGCAGTAGATGCCGCTTTTGATTCGGGCAGGAATATTTTTCTATGGTGGTTAATGAGAGCAGTTTCATTTTCGAGGCATGAAATTTAAAAGCCAAATCCTGCCCCAGTTAACCAGAGATGGGAGGTGCTTTTCAAGAGCCCCGACCACGTTAACTTTATCACTGCTGACAGATTTGATAAACAGACAGGAGTAAATGGTAGTGTCACCTGCATAATTGCCTATTTGGGAACTGATTACATCAAGTAAATCATTGATTAAGATCAGAAACAGCGTAGAACCCAGTCTCGAGCCTTGGGGGACACCTGTGTCCGTGAGAAAGTATCTAGAAGCGGGAACATAAAGAACGACCTTCATTTCACCATTTGTAAGAATGCTAGGATTAAATAACACAGTCGTTCTCTAAGACCGGATCCCTGAAGATTACATAGAAGAACAGCATGGGAAATCTGTCAAACGCTTTTGAGATACCTAGAACCAGAGATTCGACTTTATTGATATACATATTCAGTGATGGCCAAACGGAAGACATATTGTTTGTCAGGGAGAAAGTGGTGAGAGATATGATTCTTAACCACTTCAGCATTAATTAAAGTCTTGAATTTGAATAAGTGGCAAGAGGCTAATAGCGCGATAGTTAGAGGGTTCAGAAAGTTTTGCAGTGTTCTTAAAAAGAGGAACTACAGAGTAGGACTTCCAACAAGGAGGAAAGCAGGAACCAGCGGGGAACTAGTTGCAGAATTTAGAGAGACCAGGAGTCAGCTCGATAACACATTACTTTAGGAAATTTTTGAGTCGGAGGTATTTTCCGGGACAACCTTCAAGGTGCTACATTGCACCACAAGATAAAGAACTGTTCATCAGAGTGGCCTCGCAAGATGCTGCGCATGAGTTCGGGACATCATCACAGCACCACTATCAAGGCCTGACAGAAGGAAAGAAATCGGGAATCCTTCCTAAACAGGAAAAAAAGGCATAAGGACTCTAATCCGGTTCAAGAGAAGAGGGAAGAGTACGGATCGAGCGAATGGAGAGTCTATCTATTCCTATTAGGAAAAATAAAGCAATCATGTGATAGTAAAGTTTCAAGTGATTGTCTCGAATCCCTTGCAACATTACTGTCACATCATATCATATAGACCCGTTATTAAATCAAACTACCCTCTCACCCAGCATATTAAATATTAAACATCACCATATAAAATAACCAATAAAGGTTTACAAATTTCTACCTGTTACATATACACAGTCAAAAACAAACAAATAACCAGCTTTAAATATAACAAACAAACCCCCATTTTTTTTCAAAATTTAAAAATAAATAAAAATAATAATAATTTTTACCTATTATAATTTCACACAAACCCCACCACACGTATATACATACATACGAGGAAATATTATTCAGCGGAAAAATAAAATATATGACATGTATACACTCACGAGACATTCACGAGACATTTCCGCCACACTTCCAATCTTTAAATTTCAACATACAAATGCGTATGTATAGACACAACACCACCCGTATACATACATATGTCCTATCCGAAACTGCCCACATATGTTTATATGTATGAGTCCCGACGGACGACCAAGTATGTATATGTGTCTGCATACATCGATGTTTGCGTCAGTACGATGAAAAAACGACGAAGTTTCCCCCACCACTTCCACAATAACACCAATACACGCAATCTACATAAAACCAAATTTTTAAAAAAATTAACCAGTTTGTCTGACGATCGCTAAAGCGTGAAACCCAGGGTCACAAGCTCACATCTATCCAACCAAATATATATATATATATATATATATATATATATATATATATATATATATATATGTAGAAATATATATATATATATATATATATATATATATATATATATATATATATATATGTGTGTAGAAATATAGTTTTAAGATGTGCTATATTTATAGGAATAAAGTACTTAATATCAGAGATAGAGCGTGTGTAAATATAAAAGTGAGCACAGAAGTCAACACTTAGAGGCGACATCCTGTTTCATGCTAGAAGCAATTGTTAGGCAGCCTGAGGATTACGTCTAGCATGAAAGAGACTGCCGCCTCTAAGTGTTGACTTCTATGTTTTCAAGCTGTTTTTTTAAAATAAATGCCCATTTTATTGTTTGTCTTTTTCCACTCTCTCAGTGACCCCTACATGTATGTTGATGCTCGTTCAAGTGTTTATTAGTCCGTTCATAAACGCAAGTTTTCCCCAAAATTATGTTTACAATTCACAAACGTAAAAGACGCGTGTATGTTCACGAGCCACCCTCATGATCACAAGAACACACATCTATCATAATTGTTTTTCTGTTGTATATTTCTTTTGCATTTCAAATTTATTACTTTTCAATGTTGTTTATTATATATATATATATATATATATATATATATATATATATATATATGCATATTGTATTTTGAATTTAAAATATAAATTAGTGTTATTTAATTAATTTGTATTAAATTTAATTTTAGTTATATGAGTATATTATTTATATATATAACACACACACACATACACACATATATATATAGATATGTGTGTGTGTGTGATTCCAACTATTTTTGATATTATTTGGAGCTACTGTATTTATTATTTCGCTTTTGATTGTTGCAGATGTTTTTTTTTCTTCTTGAGTAAAAAGATGTTTAGATAATGTCCTGTTGTTGGCGTATCTATTTAATTTGAATAACATTTTATGATTGTTAAATTTTCTTTAAATTTTGTTTCAGCCACATCTATATATATTTTTTCTTGTGTATTAATATTATTTGATACTGTTGATTTAGATATTATATTATTGGTTAAACATTTATTACTAAGTGGGCAGGTATTTTTATTTCGACAATTACAATTGTTCTTATCAACCTCATTTTTATTATTATAATTGTTATTATTTTAGTTTAAAATATTTTATTATGTTCATTTATTATATAACCCATCTTATTTCACAAACTGTAACTGCTTTTATTGTATTCTTATTGATGATTTTTACAGTTTACTATATTTAGGAAAAGGTTTATCAATTTAGTTAAAGAATGATTTTCTTTTTTTCTTTTTATTGTATTGTTATAAGGTGCGTTAAATCAAATTATATACCTTTTATTTCTGTATGCATTGTTTGTACTTATATATTCAAATTTATTCGTATATCTACATTTTCTTAATATCGATTTATATATATATATATATATATATATATATATATAAATAAATTTCATTAAATGTTTTTGCATTGATAGAAACAGGAGCAATTCTTTTATTGGCATATGTTCAAATTTATAAGTTGGTTGATTTGAACTATTGTTTATATATATATAGGAATATTATTTGTTTGCTTATATAGTTTGTGTGTATTCTTATTTAAATTAAATATATTATCTAGAAAATGTACTATTTTTTTAAGTTTATTTTTTTTACGTTTTTTTTATTTATTTTGGAGTTTATGTCTATTATAAATTCGAATTTTTAAATATTTTTATTATTTGTTTTCAAATTTTTGTTTATTTTTCTACCATTGTAATTTCTAATAATTATTAATCTACCGCCTTTATATATGCCTATATCTTTTTTATCAATTATATATGATAAATTATTTATAATATATTTACCTGTTAGTTTGTATAAATTCTTCATTATAACTACTAATTTTTACGTCAAAATTATTGTTATTGTGCTTTTTTTAATAAAATATTTGTTGTATAATACGGATTTGTCTAAAATGTTTATTGTATGTAAATGTTTTTGAATGTTTGTTTTGTTTAGCAAAATCTAACGTTTTATTTAATATTCTCGGCAATTGATGAATAAAAAAAATCTTTAATATCTACTGTACAATGGCTTGTAAATTTTATCGCTTCTAAAACAAATCTGCTCTTATTTAATTACCATAGGGAAACTTTCCAGCACGCCATCCGGATGGCTGAGGCTAGATTCATGGAGAGCAAAACACTGCGGTTTCTTGGCATCACCTTTTATATTGACTTGAAGGGGAGTGATTACATCGAATCAATAGTAACATCTACTGCAAGGCAAGTTGGGTCACTGTGTTGTACCAGAAAATTTATCTCGTTAGAGTCCATCTAGTACATTTACAAATCTACTTTTCGTCCGTGCATGGAATATTGCTGCCATATCTTGTCTGGTGCTCCTGAGGTCGACAAAATCCAAAGAAGGATCTGTAATGTAATCTATCCTGACTTGGCATTTCGATTTCAGTGACTTCCTCTCCGACGTGACGTGTTTTTCGTCTGTATTTTCTACATATATTTATATGACAGCTGCTCAGACGAGCTTTTTCCTCAGATTCCCCGATACATCAATTTAAGCGCACTACTAGATTGGCATGTAGGTCCCACAATTTTGCTGTTGAAATAGCTAAATGCAACTCCCGCTTCTACTTCAGCAGTTTCTTTTCTCGCTTCTCTAATAATTACAATCTTTAAAAGTTTAAATGCAACGTCAATCGCCATCTTCTATCGTGAACTTATTCATCTTTTGTCCTTTCCTCAATCCTACAGATAGTCGGTTTTTCTTTCAGTTACACTTCCAATGACCCATGAGTACTAGTGGCTAATGGCATTCCCGCCGAAGGTGAAAATGATTTTTTTTTGAAGCATTGCGCCCCGAGCAAGGCATGAAGCCACTAGGATGCAGGGGGGGTGCAGAAGATTTGGAGCAAGAGCAGATAGGAGTGATAGAAGAAAGGATGAAGGGAAGGATAGTGTGTAGAACAAGGTAACTGGAGATGTCGATTGACATTACATTTGAATAGTTGGAGATTATAGCTATCATGGAAACAGTAATTGAGAAGTGAGTTCCACAGATACGAAAATTATATCATATGTGAATATATTTAAGTACCTTCAGTTGCTTCCTTCATTTTGCATGTATTTTTTTTTATTTTTCGCTTTTGCCATATTTTTACCAAATCAAACCCGAAAGGTAATGTGTAAAGAGATTTTGCATATACAGTTATCTTTAATATAATACTTATTTCTGTGGTTACAACAACAGATACTACACTTTTATCTCCTCTAGAAAAAGTGACAAACCTAGTTTCCATCATTTGAATGTATTATTTAAATCAAATCCGAAAGGCAATGAATAAATTGATACTGAATGTGCAACGCACTTGTCCAATCGACTGTTAATGTAATTAGCATCAGCAGTTGCATAATCGGTATTTCAATAATCAATAAATCAATAATAAAAGCAATGATGATTTTTAGAGTTTTGTACCAAACTAAATAACAATAAAACCTTGGCTTGATTTGCCGTATTTTCTAATATTGATCTTTTCAGTTCTTTTGACATTAGAACAATGTATACTGATTTTTAAATTATCAGATTGATTTTATCTTCCATAAAATTCTTTCCAATGTAACTGCAGCTTTTATTTCTCTGTCTCTTCTATTTAGTGTAAGAAAAAACATCACTACAGAATTATAACAGACGTAGAAAAAACAGTCAATATTTGGCGGGTAAAATGCAAGATCTTCTGTTTGGTGTTGGCTCGTCTCCAATGGCCGTTACACATGATGTCACCCGAGAAACGTCCAAATAAACCGGGATGCAGAAAATGAATTTGCCAATATTTCTCAAGGACACATGGCACAGTGGATAAAGGCGTTGGTTAGATCCAAATAACAGGAACCAAAGAGCGTGAGTTCAATACCCGGTTAAGGCAGTGGAGAACTTTCAGAGGGAAACTAACAGCTGACATCCATTAAATATGGCTCGTGGAAAAAGAACAGTCTACCCCAGTGAGCGAAATTAAGGGGTTAGTTCGACATTCCAGCCACCAGAAGAAGACCGGAGTTGTAATAAATATGGCGATAAAGAGGACAATATTCCGTATACTCTAAATAGTTTACAATCCGGTGTTCTTAGTAATTATTTTTATTTAAAAAAATATTGCTCGATACAAAACAGTAGAGCTCAATATTATCATTACTTTACACACACACACATACACACATACATATACATATGCATATATATATATATATATATATATGAAAAGTTTACTTAACATTTTAAAGATCAATTTTACTACTTCATTTGCTTGCAAACCAGGTGGTTCCTTCGTAGCTATACGGTTCTTTCAGGCTGCATAACGGTTCCCTGTATGATACTGGTTCGATTCTTGTCGGAGGACGCATATTTTCTATGAAATTTTTCGCTCATTCAAGTCGGTAAAATTTTTTAATGCATATTATTATAAACGGTGTACTTCCTTAAATATCTGTGTCTATATAATTAACGTATAAGAATAAAATATATTAAAATAATTGTTGAACTTATTGCATTTCATATATCCTGGCGAGCATTTCGTCACGTCTGCATAAAATGCTTGATTCAGTGTTAATTCCCAATATTACATTTTAATGAGTGTTTATCATGAGAAACATTTTGTTTGAAGTTTTTCCAACAAAGTGGATAAGTGCCACAATCATTTAAAAATATAGAAATGTAAAACCGGTTAAAAATGGTAAAAAATAAAATGTCCGAATTTGGTGATTACAAGCAGGGCTTCAGTTCAATATATCAACTAATATTTCGAAATTCAGATTTAGGATTCATGAAATTTTTGCTGATCTGATTTTCATCCAAGAGCCCACCAGTACTGATTGACCCCGCCAGTCTTAACTGTATATTGGGATCATCGAAACGAACACTTTTGATTATAATTTAAGTTTCTTGTATTAAACTTGTTTTTTTCTTTGTTTTTTTTATTGTATTTTTTTGTTTTTTTTCAATTTTTTTTTTTTTTTTAATTTTTTTGTGACATTCAGGTCTTATGCACAAGTTGAAAAGTTACGTTATCTCCGGGACTTTGAGCTCATCCTGTCAAATCAAATCATGAAATGAAAGTGTCCTGAACGTCCACTCGCCTACATCCTTTCGTACTAACGCGGGTGTTTCCCGCGGCTCCATCCCGCGGCTCCATTCTTGGTCTTACGCTGTTTTTAATCTTCATTAACTACATTCCCGATGACATCAGCTCCCAACTTGGCATCTACGCTGGCGACAATACCATTTACCCCTGCCTCTATAGTAAGGCTGACCAGTCCGACAAGGTCAGTACGTTAGCTGATGTACAAAACGACCGCTAGATCGTCTTTAACTGTGACAAAGATGGCTTGATAATTTTAACACCTAAAATAATAAACGTCTTTGCATTAATCCCCTCAGAGACCCTTCTCTGCCTTCCATAAGCGTGATTGATGCTATCCTCCAATAAAGGGTCGCATTATGCCTTCTCGGGCGTACGTTCTCAGCTGACATGTGGTGGAAAGAATGCACTGAATCCATCGCTAGATCATCTGTGTCGAGCCAAACAATTTTTCTCTACGGAATCTATCTTACATATACCTACCATTCGCCCTAGCTTAGAATATTGCCGTCATATATGGCTTGGAGCTCCTGCTATTTTCTTGAGCTCTTTGATAAAATCTAAAGAATAATCTGTAATATTATTGGCCCTGATCTGGAGACTCGGCGTCAGTTATATTTCCACCACCATAAAGTTGCCTCTCTGTGTCTTAAATATTTTTTTCCGAATGTGCTATTCGCTATGGTATCTAGACAATTTAAAAAAAAATTTAAACACAATACTAGATTGCCATCGAGAGATCATGAAAGTACTGTTCAGATGGCTAAAGGTAACCGTAAATTCTCAATTTTGGAGGTGCTTGTCTCTATGCCTTTCAGTCAGTTTTAATCTGCGAAAATTTAATTGCAGTGCCAATCGCTATGTCCTCCTGATTGCTCTTTTCACTTTCTCCTCAATACTAACATTTCTCTTCCTAATTCCTCCACAACCTTTAACCCCTTTCGTCCTAGTGGTTGGACACCGTGGCTTGAGGTAACACCGATTAAAAAAGTAGAAACAGTATGATTTGCTTTGGTCTATTTTACGGAATATCATATCCTTACGGATCATTTAATGCCGAAATTTAATTTTACTCGGAGAATTGATAATTTCTTTTTAAAAATTGTATTGATGGTATAGTTTTTTTTTGTTTTTTTTTTTCAAAAATATATTACTGGAAAATTTTTTCCTTACAAAACTGTGTTCCTAACAACGAAAATATATTGCTGGTACATAATGTATTTTTACACTTTAGCTGTGTTTTGACCCCAGTTTGGGGGGGGTACGATTTGCTCATAGCCGGAACCCTAACAAGGTGCAACCACCCCTGCTCAGGGTGGACATTGAAACACCAGCAATGAAGAGGTGGTTCCATGCTCCTCAAAAGCTGCCGGTCAGAATCCTTGCTACCAGATGTAGTTTATCGTCATACCCAAGACGTAGAATAAATATATCTATATTTTTCAATGAAACATGTTTGAATGAAGATATGCTGCATATATATATATATATATATATATATATATATATATATATATATATATATATATTTATATATATATATATATATATTTATATATATGTGTGTGTGTTTGTGTGTGCGCACGTGTGTGTGTGTGTCTTAATGAATACTACATACATTTTCCAAAATTTAAAGCGAAGCTGAATTGTAATTAGAATCTCTATTTAAATATTTTTAAATTGTTTATATGCAAGCACATGAATTTTCTTTAAACTTCATTAATTTATTGATCGTCATAAAATAAAACGTCGAGTGTGTGTTATGCTTACAAAAGACTTTGTCTTGTCTAATTGACTTTTTTATCACACTCGGCTAACGACTGTGACCGATCAATTTGGTTTGCAATTAATTAGTCGTCCCTATGACATTTTAAGTCAAATTTGCTTTACAAGCCAATCATCTTGGTAAATGAGTCTGGACAACGTCTGTATGCATTGGTGGGTTTTAAATAAACGAACTTATGTCATTAACTTTCATTTTTACGATTAATATTACATCTTGTTTTTTATATTTTATGATTCTTGAGTTTTTAAATGTTCTTTTTTACTGTGCACTTTTTTCTTTATTACTTTTTTCTTTCTTTCTTTCTTTTTGTCTCTCTTTTTTTCTTTTTTTTTTTCTTGATTTTTCTTTCTTTCTTTCTTTGGATTTTTTTTATTTTCTATTTTTTACTTTTAGATTTTTCCCGTATTTCTTGTCCCATGGTGTCTTTCATTTTTTCTTTCTTTCTTTCTTTCTTTCTTTCTTTCTTTCTTTCTTTCTTTCTCCATTCTTTTATTTTCTTTCTTTATATTTCTTTTCTTCTTTATATTTCTTTTCTTCTTTCTTTTTATTTCATTCTTTCTTTTTTTTTCTTTCACTTTTCTTTCATTCATTTCTTTTTATTACCTTGGTTTTTCTATCTTTCTATTTTCTTTTTCTTTCCTTCTTTTCCCTTCATTTTTTTTTTCTTTTTCTTTCATTCTTTCTTTTATTTTTTCTTTCATTTTTTATTTCTTTGTTTTTCTTTCTTTGTTTTTCTTTCTTTCATTCATTCTTTTTTTTATTCTCCATGCTCTGCTTTTGACTTTTTTCTTTTTTAAACATTTTCCAGTTTTCCTGTCCCATGCTTGCTTTCTTTCTTTCTTTCTTTCTTTCTATTTGTTTTTTCCATTTTTTCTTTTTCTTTCCTTCATCATTCTTTCTTTCTTTCTTTTTTTTCTTTCTTTCTGTCCCTTTATTTTTTTTTAATTCTCCATTCCCTCCTTTTGCCTTCTTTCTTTTTTAAACTTTTTCCTGTCTTTCATGCTCTATGCTGTCTTTCTTTCTTTCTTTTTTTTTTCTTTCATTTTTCCTTTTTTCTTTCTTTCCTTTTTTTCTCGTTTCTCTCCTTTAGGTTTCTCTTCTTCCTATCGTTTTTTTTCATTCCATTTTCACCTTTTTCATGCATTATGACTTTCCCCCCAATCTATTCCCATTAATTTCGTTTTTATTGGTTTACTTCTTGCTTTGTTTGTCTTTCTTTCTTTCTTTCTTTCTTTCTTTCTTTCTTTCTTTCTTTCTTTCTTTTCTTTCACTTTTCCTTCACTTTCCTTTCTCTTTCCTTTCTCTTTTTACTTTACATTATCTGTTCTTTCATTCTTTCTTCTTTTGATTTTTCATATTGTTTTTGATTTTCTTTCTTGTACCTTTTTCATCAGACATTTTTTTCTTCCTTTCTCACATTTACTATTTCTTTATTCCTTCTTTTCTTTATTCCTTCTTTCCTTTATTCCTTCTTTCCTTTATTCCTTCTTTTACGTTAATCTTATTTTCTTTTCTTTCCCATAAGTTTTCATTTTTTCTTTAATCATTTTTTTCTTTCTTCCATTATTTGTCTCTTTCTTTCTTATCATGTTTTTCTTTACATATCCGGTCATTTGAACTGGACTAAAGACTTTTCTCTCGTTAACTGCTGAGGATTCGCTTTCCGATTCCTTTCAAAGCATTTTCCTTATTTTTCACTTCCAGTCGCCTTTTACGTCTTGGTTGCATCATCTCCTTGCTTCATAACACTCTACATTGAGTGGCTCTTGGGAATTGTATAGATTGAATATTATTGGAATTAAAGTAGATGTTATATATATTACAACGTTATTAGTTTATCTTTCTTTCTTTCTTCCTCTTTTAGATTTTTTTTCTTTTTCTTTCTGTTAATTATTTCATCGGGTTTGCTTTACATATTCATTGACAGAGAGTTATTGAAAATTCTACCAACTGTTGACCGAAGCAATGTGAGACAAATTGGGTAGACGGAGCTCTTTGGAAATTGTCGACAGTTTTGTTAGCA
>OZ010609.1:7522173-7569673 GCA_963932145.1 Acanthosepion lycidas | reverse complement strand
TCTGTGAAAATTTCTCGGACATTCAGGCCGGTAAATCTTAATACTGTTTATTATAAACAGAGCATTTACTTAAATATTTGTATCTATAAAAAGAATGTATAAACATAAAAATGTCTTAAAATAAAACAAGGTTTCAATATTTATTTTAAATTAAATATTTCATGCTTTTAAATATTACTGACATATTATTTATGTGGCGTGTCTCTCCAGGACGTTGGCGATCATGGTCCTCCACAATTTCCTGTACTATGTAGCTTTTAGTAAATGTCTTTTTACTATCTTTTACTAATCCCTATTATGTCAACCGTTTACACAAGATCATTCTTCATCTATGTACCGTGTCCTTTCGGGATGTTGACGATCATAGCTCTCCCCAATTTCCTGTCCGTTGTAGCTATTAGTAAATGTTGCTTTCTTACTTTCTCTACTAAACCCTGTTCTAAACCGTGTCCCATCAGGTCGTTGGCGATTATGGCTCTCCACAATTTCTTGTCCTTTGTAGCTCTTAATAAATTTTGTGTTTTTGTTATCTCATCTAAACCTTGTTCCACCATCCATATACTCAAGATCATTCTTCTTCTTCTATGTACCGTGTCCCTTCAGGACGTTATCGATCATAGCTCTCCACAATTTCAACTCCTTAGTAGCTCTTAAAAAATATTGTCATTTTTTTCTCTTCTGTTCTGCCAATAAGCTCTTTTCGTAGATTATCATATTTTCTTTAGCCTCTCTTGTTCTGTGAATGTCAAATTTTCCAAGCACTATTTCCTCATTATGTTCCCTAACATTTTCAACAGGTTCTTTCTGATGTTAATGAAGTGTCGCTTTCCTTTTCATTTTCTGTAAAACTTCGACGATGTCCTATGTTTGTATTCTCAACAAATTTCTATTGTCTCAGATCTCTTCTTTATCTATGAGGAGATTGTTCAGCTTTCACTGCCATATAGGATGACTAATATTACATAACAGTTCAGTACACGATTCCTTGTTTCTGTTAATTCAAGTCTCGTCTTCATCTGTGAGGAGATTGTCCAGCATCCATTGCCATACAGGAGGACAGGTATTATGTAACAGTTAAGTACACTTTTCTTTATTTCTGTTGCTTCAACTCTCTTCATCTGTGAGGAGATTGTCCAGTATTCACTGCCATATAGGAGGACTGATATTACATAACAGTTCAGTACTCTTTTCTTTGTTTCTCTTGCTTCAAGTATCTTCATCTGTGAGGAGATTGTCCTGGATTCACTGCCATATTGGAGGACGTATATTATGTAACAATTCAGTACACTTTTCTTTGTTTCCCTTGCTTCAAGTCTCTAGCTGTGAGGAGATTGTCCAGCATTCACTGCCATATATATGAACTGATATGAAAATTTCATTGTAATACGCTGTAAATTTTATTCGAATATTTTAATAAGTTTTTATTTGAAATCTTTTTATAATTTCACCCAAAACAAGCCAGTAAATCCACCAAGGCACAAGGGTTTGCTGAATGTCGAAGAATACGAGAAAGAGAAACCTTATTAAGGAATGAGATCAATAAAAGAGGAATCAAGAAGACTGTAAACGAAGACTGACGTTGAATTAAAATCTTTTTGAAGATGAGAGTTGGTTGGAAAGCATGAAACCGGAAGTGAATTCCCCAAGCGAGAAATGCGAGACAACAAACCATTAAGATAGAACTTATGGTAATATCCAGGCAATTTCAAAATGATGTTACATTGTTGCCAATCTAAGAACTAGGTACCATAGAGGTAAGTTCAACAGAACAATTACTACGAAAATATTTAGTGAAAATCACTTTTCTTTTTATGTACCATGTCCTTTCAGGACGTAGGCGATCATGACTCTCCACTTTCCTCTATCCCTTGCAGCTCTCAACATGTTCCCTCCCTATGCTTCCTCCCCAGAGCACGTTCTGTCATCTACTTGCCTAAATCCGCCAGGTATATCACGCGTTGTTTTCCGTTGTCTCTCTTTCCCGCTATTCAACCGGTGAGTATCAGGTTTTCCAGGCCCTCCTTTCTCATTATGTGTCCCAGAAACTTCAGCTGCCTCTTCCTGATATTAATTATAAGCCCTTCTTTGTTTGCAACATCTTTAGGATTTCATCGTTGCTCACGCGCTCGGCCCTTCTGTAGTACATCATCTCTGTTGGCTCGTGTTTCTTCTTCATCTTTGAGGAAATCGTCCAACATTCGCTGCCGGAAAGAAAGACGAAGGACAGATGTCACGTAACTGTTCAGTATTCTTTTCTTTGTTCCCAAAGATATCCTCCTGTATCACATTACTCTGCCCAGCATTTGGAATGTGTCTTTGGCCATCCCAGTACTTCTACGGATCTCAGTGTCGCACTTATCGTCCTCTGTCAAGATGCTTCCCAGGTATTTAAAACTTCTGCGTCTACCTGATTCTAGTGATCTCGACCTTCAGATCGCATTTCGGTCTCTTTCTCTTACTGATGACCATGCATTCCGTCTTCTTGTAGTTTATTCATAGTCCCTTCTTCCCACTCTCCGTCGCTACCTTCTGTAGGAGATTTTGTAGTTTCATTTCCATGTCTGCTATCAGTACTATATCATCCGAGTATCTTACGTTGATAAGATTGCGACCGCCAAGGCTAAATCCCGGTAGGATTTCCAATTCTTTCAGGATCACAGAGAAGTTATATTACGACGGTGGGTAGGTGACTGAAGCCTGTAGCCATGTCAGGAGCAATTTTATTGCAGATTCTTCTTTGGATTGTCTAAGACTTGTCTCGCGGAACACAGTGAAATAACCTTTCCAAACAGCAGACGTAACTATTGATTCAATAAAATTCGAACGTTAATGCAATCTATGTAATCCAGCCAAATTTCGTTCTAACGCAATATTAAAAGTAAACAGGTGTGATAGTCTTTATTTCTTTTTTCTTCAAAAAATGTTGTAGTTGTAGCTGTAATAATAATAGTAATAACAAGAATAAAAAATTATAATAATGATGATAATATATCTAAAATAATCCAACTAATCCGTTGTTTTTTACCAAAAAAGCATATATATTTATCGGCCGTAATATTAGGTTGGTGCAAAAATAATGTCGTCTTCTCACATATGTGAGAAGACGACATTATTTTTGCACCAACCTAATATATTGGGTTGGTGCATAATTATTAGGGCTTTTTTGTAGGCGAATTATTTGTTAATAAAATTTGCTGTCTTGTTTACTTATTTTTAATAAAAAAATTAATTTACTTTCAGGTTGCAAAAATACGTGTCGATAATCATACGCTCCGAAATAATCATTTCAAAATGTCATTGCTGAAATATTATTTGTTTTAAAAAATGCCTGATAAATATGCACCAACCGAATATATATATATATATATATATATATATATATATATATATATATATATATATATATATATATATATATATATATATATGTCCTATATGTGTGTGTATGTGTTTAAATATATTGATAAAATAGGAAAGAACCGTCAGATTGATGATCCGAAATTCTTTAGTATTTTTGTTTTTATTTTCAAAAATCAGTGCTCGATGCACAAGTAGAGCCTATAATATAATTATATTTTTAAAACATCGTAATTCCTGTGTAGCGTTGGGATCATATTTTTTTAAAATAATTATAATATATATATATATATATATATATATATATATATATATATATATATATATATGTACTGGACATAAAATGGGGGATCGTATGATTATTGTTATTGAGTAATAAACGGATCCCCTCCGACTGTCATCGTCCAGAATTACTATATACGAGTTCGTCCTGACCAAGAAAACGTTCGAAAAATAATTTTGGTGTTTAGTCATTTGGTCGGCCAGAGAACTTTTTATTACCCCGTATATAGTGCCTCAATAAAACACACACATTGTAAAGCGTGCAATCAAATGGTTAAAATGAAAATCACTGTTTTTTTTTTGTTGTTTCTTTTTTTTGTTGTTTCTTTTTTTTTTTTGTTCTTTTTTTTCGACCGTCTTCCAAGCAAATGGGAAACAATTATTGAAGTAGATGGGATAATCTTTTAAAAATGTTATTGTTGAAGTGTTATGTTGCTTTTTTCGTAATAAATATTATTTAAAAAAAAACACCTGATAAGTATGTACCAACCCAGTTTGTTGTAGGCAAGTTATTTATTTTTTTTAATAAAAATATTATTTTATTTTCATGTTATAATAATATGTGACGATAATCATACGCTCCGGAGTAATCATTTAAAAGTGTTACTTAGGAATTATGTTTCTTTTTTCATAAAATTTATTGTTCAAGAAACGCCTGATACTTATGCACCAACCTAATAAAAAGCGTGATCGAAAATATATCCTCTTGGGAGTTCTTGGGGTTTTACAAAGCAGTGGTTCATGTGGAGTAACTGCTCGAGTGGATCCCCCCGAATAGAATACGTGAAGAAATTAAGAAATGTATTTTTTTGTCTGAACACTGTCCAGTCAAATAGTTATAGAACGGCGTAGGGTCTGCGACGTTTATCTGTAGGGAAGGATTTTTTAAGGTGGAAAATAATTCAACACCCACATGGATTCGGAGGCAGGTAAAATCGGAGACTGATGTCTACTAAAGGCCAGAGAAACCTGTCTTTTATATAATTTAACACATAGCTGGAGGGAGATAGTTTCATGCCTTTTCCAAAGTTCGCAGTGCGAAATAACAAAACAGAAATAATAAAGTATAAAATTTAAAGACAATTTTCAAATTCCACTTAGTAAGCAATAAATACAATATACTATTATTACTATTACTACTATTAGATTGGTGCATAATTATCAGGCGTTTTTCGTAGGCGAGTTCTTTGTTGTTTTGTTTCCTTTTCTTTTTCTTCTTTTTTTTTAATAAAAATACTATTTTATTTCTAGGTTATGCGTATCGATAATCATACGCTCTGGAGTAATAATTTAAAAATGTTAATTATGAATTGTTATGCTTCTTTTTTCATAAATATATTGTTCAAAAACGCCTGATAATTATGCACCAACCTAATAAGAAAATGATCGAAAATAGATCCTCTTGGAAGTTCTTGGGGTTTTATAAAGCAGTAGTTCATGGGGAGTAACTGCTCGAGTGGATCCTCCCGAATGGAATACGTGAAGGAGTTAAGAAATATATTTTGCCTGAACACTGTCCAGTCAAATAGTTGTAGAACGGCGTGAGTTCTGCGACGTTTCATCTGTGGGGAAGGGGTTGTAAGGTCGAAAATAATTCAACACCCACAAGGATGCGGAAGTAGGACAAATCGGAGACTGGTGTCTAGTAAAGGCCAGAGAAACCTGTTTTTTATATATTATTTAACACATGGCTAGAAGGAGAGAGTTTATTTTCAGGTTACAAAATGTCTGACGATAATCATACGCTCCGGAATAATCATTTAAAAATGTTCTCCTTGAATTGTTATGTTTCTTTTTCATAATGAATGTTGTTTAAAAAACGCCTGATAATAATGCACCAACCGAATAGTTACATCCACAAATTAGCTCAATATGAGCAAAATATACAAATTTTAATAATACAAAAAAAAAATGTAAATTGTGTAAAAGAAGAATTTCTGCCCAGATACATATATTAATATATTAATTAAGTTTTAAATAGTAACATCTTTGTCTCTGTCTGGTGGAGCATCCAAAAAGTACTGCATTTCAAGCTTATTCCACACGGTCGAGCCATCAATGCTAAACTGTATTGTAACAGATAGACCGCGTGTACGACAAATTAGAGAAGGAGTATCTTGTTTGGTCAATCGAAGTGGGCTTTGTTTCAGCAAGACAATGCGAGGCCAGACATTGCTAGTTTTAGAACTTCAAACATGTGGACGGTGTTGGGAATCTTCCACATCCACCATTCAGTCCCGATGCTGCTCGGAATTACTATGAAATTCCAAAAAAATGGCACATTACTTCAACGGCCATCAATTCAACGCTTTAGGTGAAGTGAAGTAAGTTTGCTTACAGTTTTTTTTTTTTTATTATTATTCTAAGCCAGCGGACTGATATCTGCGAAAGTTTCGGATGGTAACTGATCGCTTGTAGAAGCTCATCAAAAATTTTATTTTGAAGAATAATGTTGTTGTAGCTTAATACGTTTCTGTTGTTTTCTTTCCGCTTCCTAAGTGAGACAGGACTTTCTGGTCAACCTAATATAAACGAGCAGAAAGAAAGAATTTGAAACATTCCTTTAGACAATAAAACTGGGAATAATTTCTTTAACGCAAACAACGACGAAAACATGTCAGAAATGAAATTGCATCAGATTTGAAGCTAACCGATAGGAAGCCGATCCATATTACATCGCCATCTTTTTTTTATTTTATTAGGTAAAGGGCAATTTAATTACTGATTTTTTTTTATTTTATTGACAACTTGGGCAATGTTTCTTTTGTCCAGGTTACTTCGAATCAAGTCTTAACCGAATGAAAAATCCATTCTTATTAGTATTTATCCATTGACCCCGCAAATCTAATTTTCCAACAGATATAAGCGAAATTTTATAATACCATAAATATCATGTTTGCCTCGAGAAGCCCCGGTCGAATAAGAGTTTTAGGAAAGGCTTGGAGTAGAAAAAAAAAAGGAATTTTAAAACAATATTTTGTTTGTCCAGATATATATCCTTTTGAAGATACTTACCCGAGGCAAGCAATAAGACGGAATGCGGTTGTAGAGGTTTTAATTTTCTTTCTTTACATCCCATCATCTTTGCTGGACTGACTGTTTCAAAGGCTCTCTTTCTTTCTCTCTTTACACACATGCAAATATAAATATATATATATATATATATATATATATATATATATATATATATATATATGAAAATATATAGAAAATGGGTTGGAATCATATTTTTAAATAAATAATTATATATTATATATATATATATATATATATATATATATATATATATAAAGAAATATAGTCTTAAGGTGTGCTATATTTATGGAATAAAGTGCTCAATATCAGAGATAGAGCGTGTGTAAATATAAAAGTGAACATAGAAGTCAACACTTAGAGGCGACAGTCTGTTTCATGCTATATGCAATCGTCAGGCCACGTGTGCTGTTATTTTTCTCGGCTATTTATATATATACGGGTTAGTGGTGCATTGTGGGTATTCTGTTATGGCGGTTATTTCACCGGAAGTCGTTTGTTTATCTATTTAGGTCAAATTATATTGCTTGTTTTTATTTTTATTTCAGTAACGTAGTAAGAATTTGTTTATATCACTTATTTAACAGTTTTGTTTTGGTTTGGGAATTTAATTAAAGCTATTTGTTCAGTTTTGGGGTTGATTGTTGTAGTTCATTCTAAGTATTATTTTGGCGGGAACAGTTTTTAATTGATTATCTATTTACTTGGATGAATTTAGGTTAATTTATTTTACTTGTATATTTTCTCTTTTCGGTTTTCGATTTTTAAGTAACATAGTATTTTTTTATGTTTTATTTCTATTTTTTTTTTTTTGTTATTTTGTTATTTTTGCTTATTAGTATATTTATTTGTTTTTATTTATTTTTTCCGTTTTTAATTTTTTAGGTTACGTAGTAAAAATTTATTTTCATGTCTGAATTTTGAGATGAGTTCGGATCTTTTGTTTAATAATTTATTTTGGTCGGGAAAAGTAATGATAGCTATTTTTTCCTCCGAGCAAAGTTTGCAAGTTTTTGATTGGTTATTGTAGGCTGATGATTTTTTCCTTATCTTCCAAGATATTTTTGGTGTGATGTTCGTTTTGTTTTTAATTTCCCAGATATACTTAGAAAGCATTGTACTGTTTGCATATTTACTATTTGTGAAAGATGTTTTGTGTGTATAATTTCTTTGTTTCCAGGGTCCTTCAGTTACTCCTATGTATACTTTTTCTTCATTATCTGGTGATTTTATTGTGGCTTGGTATATTACGTTGTTTTCCGTTTAAGGGACATTCGTTCTTTATTCTGCAGTTGCACGTGGGTTTAATTTGTTCGTGTGGTTTGTTGATAATTTTCCTATTGTGCTTTTTTATTATTTGTGCCATGCTCTCGGTGCAGCTGTAGCTGATTTTTACAGTGTTTTTGTTGAATATCTTGTGTAAGGTGCTTGATTCTGGGAAGTGTTTGTGTAAGAGTTTGAAGAATATTTTCCCTACGTTTGTTTTTACGTTCTTGCTGTACGGTGGGTTGAACCATATGATATTTCTTCTTCTGTTGGCCTTTTTTGTATTCTGTGGTGAGTATGTGAGTGTTTCTGGGAATCCGCTATCTTTTAGGGCTGTTTCATAGTCTTTTCTTTTGTTATATATATATATATATATATATATACACGCGCAGACACACACACGAGCGCACATATACATATATATATATATATATATATATATATATATATATATATATATATATATATATGTGTATATATAATTTTTTGTCATAATTTCTCACAGTGTAACACCTTGGTTCTTAGTTCTTGTCTCATTTGGATAAAAAGGTTTATACGATTTTTCTTACTGTTTATACATTATTTTTATAGAGACAGTGTAACCCGGATATAAGAGACCATGATATAAGAGAAACCCGGGTATAAGAAAGATTTTATCTGGTCTAAAATTAGAGGCTGTGTTAATGTATATATAATTGACCAAACCCGGATATAAGAGAAACCCGGATATAAGATAATTCTACTCCGGTCCCGACAACTCTCTTATATCCGGGTTACACTGTACAATAATTTTTAAGTAAATGCACCGTTTTTTGTTTTTTTTGTTTCTTTTTTGTTTTTAATTAAACACTATTAATTATATTTACCAGCTTGAATATTCGAGAAATTTCCTAGAAAATATGTCTGACAGGAACCAAAATTGTAATCTTAATGGGAAGCGTCATTTGGTTTGACGTGCTCTTAACCCTTCAGCGACGGAGATGCGTTCGAAGTTCCTGTTTATATCAGGTCATCCCATAAGTTCTGTCCGAATTTTGAATAAAAAAAAAACAAGTGACCAAATGTTACATTTAATTACATATTCAATCAACAATGTATTCTTCCTGATTATCTATGACTTCCTTCCATCTATTAACAAGCTTACTAATTCCATTACTGTAAAATTCGTTTGGCTTTGATTCGAAGAACTCACAAATATCAGTTTTAACCTCTTCCTGTGTTACAAAAGCTGTTTCTTCCAAATGATTCTGTAAGCTACGAAACAAATGGTAGTCTGAAGGAGCAAGATCGGGAGAATAAGGTAGATGAGGAATTTTCTCCCAACCAAGTTCTTTGATCTTTTGTGACGTGATTCTTGCTGTGTGGGGTCGAGCATTGTCCTGATGAAACATCACCCCTTTTCGATTCACGAGAGCAGGTCTTTTTGCTCAAAGCTTGGTTCAAACGCTCTAATTGCTGACAGTATATTTGAGCATTAATTGTTGCATTAGGTGGTAAGAATTCAAAGTGGATTATTTCTTGGCGATCCCACCAGATTGAAAGAAGAAATTTTTACCCATGAAGTTCCCTTCTCGGCTGTGGCTGGGGTCCTTCCCCTTTACCAAGCCACTGTCTATGACGCTTAATATTTCGATAAAAGATCCATTTTTCGTCGCCAGTCACGAGTCTATCCAAAAAGGGTGAAACAAGTTGGCGAGAATGGAGAGAAGAGCAGATGTCAACTCGAGATTTGAGGTTGTTTTCAGAAAATTGATGAGGCACTCATTTTCCAAGTTTAGGAACTTTTCCAAGTTGTTGAAGATGACGATGAACAGTTGTATGGCTTGAACTGAGAACCACTGCCAATTACTCAAATGATAAAGCAAGATTTTCTTCAAGGGCTGCTTCAAGAAGCTTTTCATCAAACTCAACTGGACGTCTGGTTCGATCTTCATCTTCAAGGGTGAAATCTCCACCTCTGAATTTTGCAAACCATCTTTTACAAGTTCTTTCATTCACACATTCCTCTCCATAAACTGAATGAATGTTTCTAGCCGCTTCGGCTGCTGAGTTTCCTTTCTTGAACCCATAAAGCATTATGTACCTCTAATGATTCTTGGGTACTTCCATGTTAGCAGTGTTTTAATCAAACAAAATTTAATTTTATTGTTCTCTGAAATAAAATTTGATCAGTTTAAATACATCTAAACATAAAAATAATTTTCAGTTCCATTAGACATTATAAAATACTCTTTAAATTTTGTTCATTTTAACAAAAAGTTAAATTTCGGACAGAACTTATTGGATGACCTGATACATACATACCTTCGACGATTTTATAAACTGTAATTGGATACTCATATTTGACTAGATGCTGTTTTTATTTACTGAACACTATATATATATATATATATATATATATATATATATATATATATATATATACACACACACATTCATTTACATCTAATGGCCTGGATATTCGAGAAAAGGTGTCAAAAAAATATGGGTCCTCCCGCAGGGGAAACCGTCATTAAATCTGACGTACCTTAGACCAACTCGGCCACTTAGGAGCTTCTGATCAAAGCTCGAATAGTGCTTTTGAACACACGTGTTCCTCCGGATCCTCGATATATATATATATATATATATATATATATATATATATATATATATATATATATATATATATATATCGAGGATCCGGAGGAACATATATATCGAGGATCACCTGTGTTCAAAAGCACTATTCTAGCTTTGATATATATATATATAATTTTTTATTCGAAAATTATAACATAAATATGTTATAAAATCACTACAAAAATAGCCATTTTGTGTCAACACTTCTGGTATCTTATGAAGAAATAATGTTGAAAGTAAAATTCTACATTCAACATCGCTTGAGAAGACACTAGAAGTGTTGAAACAAAATTGCTATTTTTTAAATGATTTTATAACATATTTATGTTATAATTTTCGAATAAATAATTATATTTGCTCTATTCTGCATTGAGCACTCTTTTAAGAATAGTATATTTTAATTACTGGAATTTATTCCGTATATACCAATCCTATATATATATATATATATATATATATATATATATATACACTCTATTCTGTATCCTAACGTAAACAAAGACATTTTTTATTCTAGCTTTATTTTTATTCAACTTATGTTCAGAAAAGAGACAAATTTATACGAACTCAAGAAGAATAAATAAAAGTTTTAAACGCACTTCCATGTTCATCGTATTTAATGCAACTTGTATAAAATAGGGATTGCTGCCCAAAAACATTATATGCATACACTGTTGTGCAAATTAATTGAAACAAAACGAATAATTCCATTATTATTTACTTTTTCCGTATTTTCCAATGAAACATTACTCAGTGCACATGTTAGTACTTCGTATGTCCATTCCACGAAGTCTTTCCTTGCAGATTGACCACAGATTCTCGACTGGATTTATATAAGGAGAGTTTCCAGGCCAGTCTATATTACTTTGATTTGCTCACTGTTAAGGCTTGCCAGTGTGTTCGTGCAGCGTTGCAATTTTCGTACGCTTCCTTGGAGTAAAGTACATCATAGGAAATGGGCGTAGGACAACTAATTGACAGTCGAGACAGTAGTATTTTAACGTGATGAAAATCTGATGCAATCACTGATGATGTAGTATTTCTCAAGGCCAAACAAATTTCTTCATACACCCCGAAAATAGATTCATATTAAAGCACATTACCTTAAATGTCCTAATCCGAGTTTAAAATTGAAATCGATTACACTCTGTCACTCCAGTGGTTCTAAAACTATCAGTATGGTGACAGAAAGGAAACTAAAGCGGTTGTTTCAATTAATTTGTACAAGGGTATATATATATATATATATATATATATATATATATATATATATATATATATATATATATATATATAGTAGCGGCCATAATATAAGGAATGGAAACAACAAAGCCATAAAGTGTATTACTTAAAAAGTGATGGATGATTAGCAATGAAATTTTTACCGAATAAAGATTAGGGTGTAATGCATAAAATATTATACAAAGTTACAAAAAATTTCATAATATTTTGCTTTTTAAATAAAGATTAAATGAAACAAAGGAAATAAGCTACTGGACAAAAGTTAAAAAACGATCTTGTTAATACTTGATTGTGAACAAAATTTAATATTTGGCAAACATCCCCTTATTTTCAATGACTTCTCTGCATCGTCGACCACATGATCTAATTAATTTCTTGCCAAAATCAGCGGTAATTCCCTCCCATTCGTCTTTCAATAACTCCCATAGGTAATCCTGGTTTTTCGGGTTTCTTTTCTAAGCCCTTTCTCCAATTATCTTCCAAACATTTTCTATTGGATTCAGGTCGGGGCTCTGGGCTGGCCACTTCATTAGGGCGATTCCTTCTATAAATAAAGCCATAACCTTCTGAGCCTAGTGGCAAGGTGCATTGTCCTGCATGAAAATAGGAGATTCATAAAGATTATGGTGTAATCTTGGTACCACATGCTGCTGAAGAAGCCTTTTGTAAATCTCAGTATTGATATTGCCATGTACACGGATGATAGGGCCAACTCCTGCAGATGAAATCATTCCCCACACCATCAAACTGCCGCCACCAAACTTAACGGTTTTCTTGACACGTTCAGAAGACTGTCTTTCACCTGTTCTACGGCGTACGTAAGTTTTGCCCTCTGAACCAAATATAATAAACTTGGACCCGTCACTGAAATGAATTGTATCCCATTGTGCGTCAGTCCAAACAATATGTTCTCTCGCATACTCCAGGCGTGCCCTTTGGTTTCGCTTTGAAATGAGAGGCTTCGAAGCTGGAATACAGGCATGCAATATTGCATGTTTTAACCTGCAAGCAACCGTTTTCCTTGAGATCTTATTATCTGTTTCTTCATTAAATTTACGGACAATTGATGTAGCAGTTTCAAAGCCGTTTTTTGTAGATATTCTAACAATTCTTCGATCTCTTTGCGATGTTTTTGGAGGTCTGCCGGTTTTTGGTTTTGTATCTAACGTTTTATCGGTTTTATACCTGATAATTACACGATGAACGACACTTTTAGAACTATGATATAGAAATTTCTGAAGTTGACTTTTTTCTTGATAGTTAGCGATAATGAGATTTTTTTTTCTTCGAAAGAGAGCATTTTGCATATGTAATTTGGCATATTGCTTAAAAATAATGTCCTATTGATAAATGAACTTTTACTTATTGTTGAAAAGCTCCATCGAGTTTTTTAAAAAAAATATGTAAATTAAAAGTTTATGCAAATTATTAACATCGTTCCTTAGCTTTTGTCCAGTAGCTTATTTCCTTTTTCTATTTAATCTTTATTTGAAAAAAACAAAAAACTATTATGTAAATTTTTGTAACTTTGTATAATACTTATGCATTACACCCTAATCTTTATTCGGTAAAAATTTCATTGCTAATCATGCATTACTTTTTTAAGTAATACACATATTTATGTCTTTCTTGTTTCGGTCCTTATATTATGGCTGCTACTGCATATATATATATATATATATATATATATATATATATATATATATATATATATATATATATATATATATGTTTCAAATAATTTGTACATGGGTGTATGCATATAATATAATGCATATAATGTTTAAGCCTTTTTATTATATCTTTACTCTGTCCTGGAGATTGAGTTCTACCTGGATTGTATCCTCTTGAAATTATTTTATATATATATATATATATATATATATATATATATATATATATATATATATAGAGAGAGAGAGAGAGAGAGAGATGTGTGTGTGTGTGTGTGTTTCTGTGTGTGCGTGCGTGTGTGTGCATACACTCTTGTACAAATTAATTAAAACAACTGCCTTGCTTTTCTTTCTTTCACCATACGGTCAGTTTTAGACCCACTGGAGTGACAGTGTGTAATCGATTTCTATTAGTTTGGTGCAAAAATAATGACGTAATAATGTCGTTTTTTGACGTTAAAAATACGTAAAAAAACAACATTATTACGTCATTATTTTTGCACCATCCTAATATTTTATCCTTTTAACACACACACACACACACTCACACACATATATATATATGTGTATATATTAGGTTGTTGCAAAAATAATGACGTAATAATGTCGTTTTTTGACGTAACGTCAAAAAAACGACATTATTACGTCATTATTTTTGCACCAAATACATATATATATATATATATATATATATATATATGTTAATGTTTAAATACTCGCAGTTAGTTTATTGTAACATCCTTCCTCTTGGCTAATATCGGCATAGAATGAATTCCGCATACAGATTCCTTAAAAAAGTCTTGTACTTGTTTAATTTTTGGTATCCCTAATTTTTAATTTCCATGTTGACCTCTCACTTTTGGTAACAAACATGCACTTTATTGAGCCACTAATTGTACTTCAGGCCGATGCAATAACAATTCCGGTTATTTCATTTGATATCGGTAAATCCTAAATTCTAGCAATATCGATTTTATGCCAAGGAAACTATGGGTTACTTTAACGAAATGAACCTTATCGAAGTTCATATATACTGTCTCCAGTAATAGATAATCATATAGCCGAAAATAATCATGTAAATCACTGTCGATAATTACTGGTCAGTTCTCCGTCGTCCTGTCGTTAATGGATACATCAGTTCAGACATTTTATCCCATCAGCATATCGTTGTATAAATGTCCGGAGAATTTGTGTCTACTGCGAAATGTTTCAACCATATTACTGCTATTTTTAAGGTGACCACAGCATAGATTTTGTTCTACATATTGATTGATTGAATCGCTTTCTACGACTTTTCAAAGCCTTTGCAGGTTATTTAAAGCCAGAATATAGTTTTCTATTCTACGAATATTTTTTAAGATAATAATGAGTTAGTGATACAAGTCTTTAACTCACAGCAGAGAGGAAGAAGTAGAGTCATATATAAGCAGAATTTGATAAACAAGAAATTATATGTATATAAAGTGGGGGGGACAGTTCTATATTACAATCAATAGATAAACTGATCCCTCATTTGTGACCACGGTAATTTCTATACATTTCTCTTCCAGAGAATGTAAATAAACCTAAAAGACATGCCTGTGTAGCTAATCAGTATTTCATTGATTGACTGATTCGTTTTCTACGGCTTATCAACAAACAAGAAATTATAATGTGGATATAAAATGGGAGATCAATTCTATGTTACAATCAATACATAAACTGAGCATTCCTTTGTATCCAGAGTAGTTTCTATACATTTATGTTTAAGTGAATATAAATAAATCTGAAAGACATGCCTGTGTAGCTCATCTGTATTTTATTGATTGAATGATTCATATTTTTTACGGCTTATCAACCCTTTGCAGGTTACTTAAAACCAGAAATGATTTTAAGATTATTTTAGATAATAATGATTTAGAGATACAAGTAACACATATCTGGGGGAGAAGATGTGGATTTCTGCCTTTGTCAAGTGTATTTGCGCGTATGTGACGAACCCTACTGGAATTGGAACTCGGCTCTCCGATTTCCATATTCCGTTAAATTAACCATTACAACACCAGCGCATCACCATAGCACCTAATCAAAAGAAACTGACTAACATGCAAATTACAAACTAAAAACACCAAAGTGAAACAAGTCCAAAAATTTAAATATCTGGGAAGTGTTTTAACAGAGGACAGAAAATGTAATACTGAAATACAAAGGCGCATTGGGATAGCCAAACATGCTTTCGAAAAGCTAAGCAAAGTATTAAGAAAAAGTTTATTTAGAAAAATTTCGTTTCAAAGAAAGAAAAGAGTATTATAATGTGGATATAAAGTGGGGGATCATTTTCATATAACAATCCTTACATAAACATATCCCTCATTTTGTGACCAGTATATTTTCTATACACTTATATTCCAGAAATTGTAAATAAATCTAAAAGACATACCTCTGCAGCAAATCAGTATTTCATTGACTGGTTCGTTTTCAACAGCTTATCAACAAACAGGAAATTATAATGTAATTCCAGTCCTCCCATATAGCAGGGAATACTCGGGTACCTCTAGGTGGTGTAATGGTTAGCAAGCTTGTCTCGCTAGAACAAGTGCGACTGAGTTCGATCCTCGCTGGGTACCCCATACTTTCGGCCTTGTGCCACATCTGAGCTACGCTTGGAAAATCACCATATAGCAGGGAATACTAGACAATGTCCTCACAGATGGAGAGAGGACTTTAATCAACATAAAAGTAGTTCTACTGAAGGATGCTGAGAATACCATGAAACGAACACCATGAACGGCAATGTTTTAGAGAAAAATGAAAACAAAAATGAATACTTATACTTAACATCAGGAAGATAAATTACTAGGTTACATAATGAGGAAAGAATGTTTGGAAAATTTGATATGCACAGGACAAATTGAAGGAAAGAAGTACAGAGGCAAGTAACGCATAACCTGTCTAGCGAGTATAGGTATTGTAATTATGTACATTATTTAGATTTTTCGGACTTTTGTCATCTTTATTGCTAGATTCATCTTTATTGCCATAATCACGACGTAACAGCTGTTGTATACTTTGTCCTTCTTCAGTAGAAGGCCAGAGCGTACAATGGCCGTAATGTCTTGAATATGGTAATGAAGATAAGAAAAACAGATCGAAAAAGAGAAATAATGCAAACACTCTAGCGAGCATGATTAAATGAATGGTCCAGTAATGTTCAATCGAGATAAAAACAAAAGACAAATTTATTAAAAGCTACAAAAGACAAGAAATGGTGGAGAGCCATTACCGCCAATATCTTGAATATATAGGGCAAAAGTAGCGCACTTTTTAATTTACTATCTTTTTTCTAACAAAAATAAATTAGAATAATTTGAGATGTTAATTAACGATTAATTAACTCAATCACTGATATTGAGCGCTTTCCGATAAGTACCGCGCATATATAAAATATAAAAATATATATAAAAATTGCATATATATATATATATATATATATATATATATATATATATATATACATACATACATACGCATTATACATACAGACCAACACACACACACACACACATATATATATATATGTATATATATATATATATATATATATATATATATATAGATAGATAGATAGATAGATAGATAGATAGATAATATTAGTGGTAAATATACATATATATGCAAAATCCACAGGTGCATATACACACATGTATATTTTTTTTGAATAAAATATTCCGAGAGGATAGAATCCAGGTAGAACTCAATGTCCAGGACAGACTAAGGATATAATAAAAAGGCTTAAACACTAATATTCCACGGTCATAATTTATTCCATTAGAATCGTAAATACGATCCAATTCATCAGACCTACAAATTCAAAAAGAAAACTGAAAAAAAACTACCCCGGAAATAAATATAGAATTTAGAGAGAGTGTAAGTATGAGAGTGTGGGACGAATGTTAGCTCTAAAGAGAGGGGTAATATACGAGTGAATTTAACAGAGAGGTTTTTGTTATTAAAACTAGATGTGGGTGGAAGGGGGAAAAATGATTGTTGTCGGATGTCTAATACATTAAAGATACATTTCGTGGTGACATACACACACCATGGCCGATCAAATCTTAAAGAAGGAGGGAGAGGTAAGGAAAGAAGTGGTGGGGAAGAAAGATGGGGCGGGTGAAATTAAAATTGAAAGGGACGCTGTGTAATTGAGAAAATTTGACAAAAATAATATCGACTACAGGTTACAAATCAAATATAAACATATAAAGAATAAATATGACGATTATCTAATCTAGCAAGGACCTATATTTTTATGTTCAAAACGCATGCAAATACACACATACACAATAACTTATACACGTATATAAATACACATCGCCGTGTACCTACATACACACATACATATACCCATGTACACATACACATATATATTCACATATTCACACAAATACACACATTTAATGTTTTATTATAGAGCCTGTTTACAAGCTAATTCCGGAATTAACTCTACTTTTATGTAAATAAACAGTTTAATTTAATAATACATTTCAAACTTTATTTTCCAATTTATTTTGAAAAATATTTTTGTATAATTTCTGATTATAAATATATTTTCTTTGTCAGATATTTTAATAAAAATGGCAGGAAAAAGCATCCCAAATGGCCTAGCATACCGTGAAATTTTGATAAGGCAATATAATTGCTCTTGGATTGGAGGGCTATGGGCTTTCTTATCCCCAATATTAATATAAAAATATATTTATATAGATAAATGTAAAATTGATAAAGCAAAGATTAAAGTGAAAAAAAATGACAAAGACAAGGAAATAGTGGAGGAAAATAGAGAGAAGACTAAAAAAAAAGACCAAGAGACCAGAACGCCACTTGACTGTCACAAAAATGACATATGAAAGTGACTATCTGACACCTAAGGTTCTTCCTAATATTGGTGCAGTTGTTGTGGTTCTTGCCGAGCAAGTGGCTGATGTTTTGCATGACTTCAACAGTGTGAGCACTATCAAGGCTAACCTTGTTGACAAACACTAATGCCAATTCAGCCTGTGAAGGTGGATTTGCTGCACCTCTAGAAAGAAAACTTAACAGAAATCTTCATGCTATTGGTTGCTCCTTGCACCAAAATAAACTTCCGTTTCAAGCTCTTTTTAAACATGTACATGGTACCACAAAAAAGCCCTGTCCCATTCAATGGTCCACTTGGAATATTACATGCAAATGATTACCATAATTTACCCCAAATATCATTTTCAGCTGTTGGCAATCCTCTGGATTCTATTTTTAAAATTGAAAACTCAGATACCCTTAGTTGTGAACAAAGACTCCTTTATGAATATACAGTGGGGATTTGTAGAGGTAAGGTGGACTCTAGATTTGAATTATGGAAAATTGGTCCATTAAACCAGGCAAGATGGTTAACTTTAGGCATCAGTCTGATGTGCTTATGGACTCATGGTGCATACCTACAAAATATTTCAACCAAACTCCACAGTTTAATAAATTTTATTGTGAATGTATATGCCATTTGACAGTTCGAAAATAAAAGAAATAACAAGTTCCACAATCAGCAAATGTATATTTTCAATATGATCCAAAGGATTAGGAAGCAACCATATGAAATCCAACAGATCACATTGAAAAATATACAATACAATGCTTACGCCTTACTGCCTGAAAATATTTTATATTCAATAGTCAAATCTCATGAACTAGAAGTGAGGGAAGAAGCTATAAAAAGAATTTTGGCCATTAGGTTAGTAAATATTTATTCATATAAAATTGACTAAATTAGTTATGCCGATTTATGGAATCATTTTAAGGATTTTATCTAATTTCAATATAAATATTAAAGCAGTACAGAGTGCAATTTTTAAAAAATAAATCAAATTAATTTTTATATTCTTTCAAGAGTGGGGAGCCAACCAAGAAAAAATTAAAAAGAATCACAACTATCAATTTTAAAGCTATGCACTGGACAGAGTTAATAGATCTGTCATTAAGTGGAGTTTGTGAACCACCACCCACAGAAGAATTTTCTGAAAATGAACTTCGGGAATAATTATTAAATGGTACGAAGCTTGACTTGCCAGATTTGCCCACACATTCTCAAGGCATGGAACGGGCAGTAAGCTTCCCAATCTGTGTATGGCTTTGAAGCAATGCACCAGCACATAATATCAAAAGCTTTGTGTCAGAATTTGAGACCATCAATCTCATCTGAGGGTTCTTATATGGAGCTATTTGCCTCTATATATTAAACCCTATTAAACTATTCTTTATTTTTCCATATTTGTTTGTTGTATTTTCATTCAAAACAGAAAAAAAAATCAATGATTTTAATATATTCAACTAATACTGCTTAATTCATGAGGTAAAAAACAGCATTTCAAAATCGTCAGTGATAATGGGGGAGGAAAAATTCAATTTGAAGTTTACTTATAATTTCTACATTTTATTTCATTTTGATAAAACAAAGTAACAACATTCCTTGATTTAAATAGTGAAATATTTTGTCCAAATCTTACAAAATGGTGGATTTTTCAGTGCATTTTTCTTTACGATCTTTCATGCCAAATGCCCAAGAAACCGTTGAAGTGACAGATCTAATTTTTTGTATCAGTACTTAATTGGTCTATACACAACTTTCGGTACATTACTCTTTTCGATATTTTTAAAAAAAAAGTCAAAAATCGACCTAACCTAATATACAGGGTGTTTCAAAAAGAATACGCCAAAATCATCACGTGATGTGTCAATAATGAAAAAAAAATACAAACCTCTAGCATGAACACATGTGCTGTATATACATTCAAGTTTCATTTCATGTTTTATAAGTGCTCAATGTGGCCACCACCGGCAGCGCGGACAACATCAAGCCGATATGAGAATTCCTCCCAAACGCCCCTCAGCATGTCACGGTCCACCATGTTGATTACAGCTGTTATTCGATCTTTCAAGTCATCGAAACACTCTTTCTTTCTTTACATAAGAACAGACTGAGGGGATTTTCTAGGAGAGGGTTCTGAACGACGACTGTCAGTTATTCTAGGGACTGTTCATTTTCTGCCAGAACAGGCATTATGACTCGCAAGAATTCTTCAAGCTCAAGAATCAGTCATGCCCGGCAAACGTTATACGGGTCAAAAATCACAGCTAGTTGAAATTACTGAAGCGCAAGTGAACTTCTTAGACAGAGAACCAAAGTAAGGTGCAATCATCATTGACGTATCAGCACTTATCAATCACTTATCTCCACAGACTCAAAGACATTTTATGACTATGCTAAAAAGACCTGCTCCCAGAAATGGAATATTATGGCGATAGGTATGAGTAGGTGGACGTAGTATTTGATGTATACAAGAAATCAAGTCTGAGACCCGAGATGAGATCAAGAAGGGAACAAGGAATCAGAAGAGTGACAGAAACAGGTAAGACATCAGGTAATTGGTAAAATGTCCTTCGTGATGTGGGCAACAAGACTGAGCTGTTTCATTTCATTGCATTAGGCAGAGACGAAAAGCGCAGTCATCATCACAAAAAGAAAATAAGCCATTAGTAACATAAGGAAGTCCCTGGAAACAGTTCCCCATGTAATCATGAAGAAGCTGAAATTCGAATATTTGTACACGCCAGGTTCGATTACTGTCAGAGGGTGAAAAATGTCTACGAAATTCCTCGGACTTAAGGCCGGTAAATGTAATTAATACTGTTCCATCAAAACAGAGCATTTGCTCAAATAAGTTTATCCATAAATAAAGGAATATACATATATCATGAAATGGACAACGTCCGACAATTATTTTAAGACATTTTATGTTTATACATTCTTTTTATAGATACAAATATTTAAGTAAATACTCTGTTTATAATAAACAGTATTAAACAACATTTACGGCCTGAATGTTTCATAGTAAATATTCGTCCTCCGACAGGATTAGAACCCTGTATCCTACACGGAACCGTCATATAGACTGACGTGCCTTTTAAACCGATTCGGCCACAGAGGACCGTTCGGTTAGAAAGGTCGAATTTACTGCCTTTAAACTTCAATCATCCATGAATCTCTCACTTACTTTCATATTTGCTCATGGCGTATCAAATGTAAACAAATGACGTCACACATGATGAAATGGACAAAGTCCGACAATTATATTAAGACATTTTTATTTTTATACATTTTTATGTTTATACATTTTTTTATAGATACAAATATTTAAGTAAATGCTCTGTTTATAATAAACAGTATTAAACAACATTTACCGGCCTGAATGTCCATGAAATTTTCATTCGGAGGACAAATACTTTCTATGAAAATTTTTCGGACATTCAGGCCGGTAAATGTTGTTTGAAAAATATATGTCAGTTCCCTTTATAAACAAACAATAAAATTAATTAGAAAAATATGTGTCATTGTGCTTTATAAACATTAAAATTTACCCCAGTAGGCTTGGAAACATAGGAATCCATACCTAGATCATGCAAATCTGACAACTACAAATATTTCTAAGGAAAACGTCAACTTTGTGTGGCTAATTTGAAGGTCATTTTTTAAAACGGCCGCCATCTTGAAATTTCAATTTGCCAATCGGCTAGATTAGTTTAGTATTACTTGGGGAACAAGTGTGCCAAATTTACTGATTGTATCATCATTTGCATGTTTTTTTTCTTCTGCTATCTCCTACACGAATACAGACAGACAGATTTAACCATATTTAGTGTTGAACGGTTTTCTTACTATTTTTAGTCCGATACAATGTAGTGGCTTCCTGAATGAGGTTTTGTATGGGTGAAATGGAGGTAACACTGCTCGTGTCTGGATTGGAGTAGGTTGCCTGGAACCAGATTGGCAAACTGAAGATTCAAGATGGCGGCCATTTTGAAAAATGGCTGTCAAATTAGCCGCTCGAAGTTGACGTTTTTCTTAGAAGTATTAGGTTGGTGCAAAAATAATGACGTAATAATGTCGTTTTTTGACGTTAAAAAATACGTCAAAAAACGACATTATTACGTCATTATTTTTGCACCAACCTAATATTTGTAGTTGTCTGATTTGTATGATCCAGCTATGGATTTCTATAGTTTCAAGCCTACTGGAGTAGATTTTAACACATATATGTCATGAGGATATTTAACAGATAATGATTGGTTTTAGACTTTAATAATTTAAGAATGTTGTGGTGTGTAAGCATCCTCACGGTGAATCTGTTTAAGAAGGTGACAGTTCAGAGGATGAAACTGAACTTCCTCCTTACTAAAGGAAGACGGAGTTAGTGAGAATGAGTTGATGTCTGTGACATGGCGGATCCTAGCTGGGATGTTTTGATCTGGTGGAAACTAAGGAATGTAGCTCATCTGAACATTTGCCGTGGAAATAGCAATAGAGTAGCACGAGGCTTCAATGTAAAGGTCTGAAACGGTGGAACTAAGGATTGGAGCTCATCTGAACATTTGCCATGGAAATAGCAATAGTGGTTATCAAAGTTTCCTCAATGTCAAAAGGGATGTAGTGTCGAAAATAATTCGACACCGGCAAGTCTGCGTAACTGCTTTTGAACACTGTCCAGATTTGATACTCACAACTGTGAAGACATATGGCAATAATACTGAATGATTGGTCTGAACTCGTTCAGATACCTCGTGATAAGAGAAATTAATTTTGAAGGAACTGTTTTTCGAACATTTACTAAATAAACGTCCTCACAATTGCGTTTTTTTCACTCAATCAGTTCCATGAATAATTTGTTTGTTTTTTAACGGTCACCTAAATCGCAAAAGTTGAATCAATAAAAGAAAGACTTACACTATAATTGCAAAATGCTTCATCAATCAATTAAATCGGGCATTCTTTTCTTCTTTTTTCTCCCATCATTTGTGTAATTGAATTTCGAAACAGCAGCTTCTGGCTGCGATTAGGGATCTCGAACAGCAAGAAGACCCCAGCTAGCATTAGTATCATTACTGATTTTTGCATTCTTGTAATCTGGATGGCTTCAAATTTTTGCATGGCTGATTATTTCAAGGACTTTATATAGATGTTTGGGACAAGTATTTTCCTGTCAAACATTATCAATTCAGAGAAGCATCCCTGCCTTCCATTAGAATGTCTGACGCTCAACTTCAGGTGAGCTCATCTTTGCGACTGCTCGGTCTCACATTGTCTGCTGACTTGTGATGGAGCAATTACATTGAGTCAATAGCTTCGTCCACCGTAAGAAAGTTGGCTCCCTATGCCGCGACAGGAAATTTTTCTCGCCGAAGTCAATACTTCCAATCTATAGATCAACCATTCGCCCTTGCATGGATTATTGCTGCCATATATGGTCTGGAGCCCCCTCTGTTTGTCTTAAGGTCCTTGATAAAATCCAAAGACGGATATGCATTGTAATTAGCCCTGATCTGGCATCTTCTCTGCAGTCGCTCGCTCACAGACGTGCCGTTGCCTCCTCTTTCTTTTTTTACAAATACTTTCACGGTAATTGTTCCGATGAGCTGCCTTCGCTGGTTCCCAGACTTCATGAATTTAAGCGTTCAACTAGGCTGGCATATCGCTCACAGCCTTTCACTGTCGAAACTGTTAAATGTAGCCGTCTCTTCTACTCCAATAGCTTCATGTATCGCATTTCTTGCCTGTGGAACTACCTCCGCATTTCTTGTTTTCCTGATGGCTATAATCTCCAACTATTCGAATGTAATGTCAATCGACGTCTGCAGATGCCCTGATCTATCCCTTATCCGTCTCTTCATCCTTTCCTCTATCACCCCGCTTTTCTCTCGTTCCAACTCTCTGTAACCCCTTGCGTGCTAGTGGTTTCCTGCCTTGCTTGGGGGTAAACCCTAAATAACCCGAAGGAATCCGAACGGTAAGTAAATCCAACATACATTCTGCGTTCGATTTGAATCTTATCACATTTTATTTTGTGCTACTTATTCCAGAAATGATGCACAGTTGAGTAATGGCTGGCGTCACGGATTAAGAAATCTGAGTTCTAATTCCAGTCGGGTTCATTACATTTACTTTCGGGCTAATAGCGTTGGGAAGGGTAGAGATCCATCTCTTCTTCCCCGAGCTATTGGTAAAAACGCAGGACAGACGGGGTTTTATAGCTTTGGCTGTCAATCTGTCTAGTAGAAAAAAAACTTTGAATTCAAAACTTGAGAGGCTAGTATACGGGCCGAGTGCGACCCACACTATTTTCCGTGGGATTCAGTTGTCGGTCAAGAGCTTGGAGAGGAGGTTGTTGCGGCCAAGCTATCTAAATGATTCCCCCCATCCCCAACCTGGGGATTGAAGAAGTCAAGGTATTGATGGTGACGGTTTGTTTTTAATATTTATTATTAATAGGATTAGTAGGAATTAGTAGGAATATAAATTGAATTTTGATAAAATAAATCTTTGTCAAAGATTATTAACATCTGACTGGCCTGACTGACACCTCGTTTTTTTTTTTTTATTGACATGAAGTAGAAGGAATATTGGATGAATTGCCACGTCGACTGTAAGAAAATTTGGTTTACCGTGTCGTGCCAGAAAACATTTTCTTGTCAGAATCCATCTTGCACAATTATAAAACTACCTTTCGTCCGAGCATTTAATACTGGTACCATATCAGGCCTGGTGCTCCTACTGTACATCTAGAAATTTTTGACATAATCAAAAGGGTCTATAATGCAGTCGATCCTCATTAAAGAATCTCGACATCAGTGATTTTCTCACCGACGTCCTGGCTTCCCTCTGTCTTTTCTACAAATATTTAAATGTGAAGCTTCTTTCCCTGGTGTCCCATTTACATGAATGTAAGCGTGCTATAAGATCAGTCACTAGGCATCAAGGTTTTAATATTCAACTACCGAGATTCTTCGGCCACTTCTATTTTAACATTTTTCTTCCACTTCCAACCTATGCAGCTCTCTCCCAATTTCTTGCTTCTCTGATAACATCAATCTTCAGAAAATTAAATGCAATGCCAATCGCCATTTTATGTATTCTTGAACCCTGTTCGTTCTTTGTACTTTACTCAATCCTTCCATTGCTCCCTGGAAAAGATATACAGTTAATTTTCTTTGCTTTCTACACAATTTTCATTTCAGAATTTCTTTCTCTTAAGATCGCTTACAGCCAAGGCTAAAACGCGGAATCAACAGCGATATTTAACTTTATCTGAATCATCTCTCCTACCAGTAATCTTTAGTTTGTAATGTGTGATACTCAACGAATCGATTGATTGATTTGAATTTTACGGTTTATCAGCCCTTTGTGGTTTATTCAAAGCCGAAATATTTCGGGTTGTAATTCTTTTTGGCGACTATATACAGCATCAACGATTTTCTGAATATCACTATTATTTTTCATATACATTTCCTATATTTAACCTATAGATGGGGGCGGAAATAAATTCATTCTTCTTCCAATGCATGTAACTAATCCGAATAGAAATCTAACTTCCTCCTCTAATACCTCATGCCGAGCCACTAACCATTACACCACATGCACATGTCGATAATCAGGGAAGCATCCTATCGAATTTCAAAGTCAACGTTTGCTCATGTCTTCGAGCGAATCGTTAAAATGCAAAACGTTTGCCACTGTTAAAAGTTAGTAAAGCAAAAAGGCCCAACTTTCATCTGTCGATTTTTTTCTGTCCTTGAAAATCTGATTAGGGAAATGGATATTTCTCGATGGTGAGTTAAAAGAGGCAAACCATTTTTTCTTTTAGCTACAGCGAAGCAATCTCAAACTTTGCAACGAAACAAAGACAAATTCTATAGAAAGCAAAATCAAATATATTCCACGCTCCATACAACGCAAAATAACTCGACTTCCTAATTTTTGTTTCACAAGATCAGACATTAACATCGCTCCACGTCACAGTGGTGCCATTAATTATGTTGTTATCATGGCTGTAGATTTGTTAAAACTGGCTATTCCATGGCTGAGATGGAAATATTAGCTGTTTCCTTATAATGAAACATTCGGCATTCATTGACCGAGCAGCCAGTGCTATTCATTACGCTTTTCTTCACTCCCTGGCCATCGGGATGGGATCAAAGTGTAGTATCTGTTTTCCTCATCTCTAATGGTAATGGTAATATTAGCCGTTTCCTTATAATGAAACATTCTGCATTCATTGACCGAGCAGCCAGTGCTATTCTTTACGCTTTTCTTCACTCCCTGGACATCGTGCAGCCTATTTTATGATTTATTTACTTAGCTTTTATATCCAGTTTGTTATAACAGGCCCATATTTTTTACATGTTGATAATTCAACTAATATAAGATTGTTCATTAATGAGAGAAATTATTGTAAGGAAGGACTGAAGAGAGTAAGTATATATTTTTTTCCTAAGGAAGGCGATAAATCCACTAAGATATCAAGGGTTGACAAGAAGTGAGAAGAATTTAGTGAGGGGAAAGGACAATAAAAGAAACGGACTCCAGAAAAATGGCGATTGCTTTTAGATTTTTTTTTGTTTTCATTGTAAGTGGCAGAGAAAAAAAGGGTATATATTACCAGAATCGAGAAGATACATATGTATATTGGATACATAGATGGTTCGATAGATAGATAGATAGATAGATCGTAAAAACTGAGAATTAGATAGATAAATAGATAAAAAAAAGACTGAGCATTGAATAGATTGTTCGATAGATATGAACAGACGATAGATAGATAGATAGATTGATAGATAGATAGATAGATAGATAGATAGATAGATAGATAGATAGATAGATATGAATGGACGGTCATATAGATAGAAAGAATGTATAATCTTTGATATATATGAATATCTGGGATATATATATATATATATATATATATATATATATATATATATATATGGTAGACTCGCCTATCGTATTCCACTTATGAGGTTCAGCATCCCAGTTTCTAGGAATCAACAGCCAGACATATGATTTGATTCTAGTGGTGAAGGCTTTATGCAGAACCAACCACACTTTTTGAAGGGCTGAGTACATTCTACAAGGTCCCCAAACAACCTTCCGCGGGTTTTGAATTCAGAGTTGTCCTCCCAAGAACATAGCTGGGGGCAGAAATAGAGGAATTCTACCAAGAGTATTAGAACGTAAGTGGATGTAATGGATTCGACTGGAATGCGAAATCAGCTCTCCGAGCCCTCAGTCCAAGCCGGTATCCACTTCTGTGCCTCCTATATATCACACAACACTAAAATATTAAAATTATATAACGAGAGTAACGGATATACTAAAGCGGACCCTAACCTGTGTAATTGTAATCTAGTGTCCATTATCCAAAATGTGTTTAAAAAAATCCATAGTAAACAGTTGTACTATTACCTCGGTTGAAAATCCTAGGAATTCAGAACGTTTTTACGTCGGTAACACAATGAATGATTTCAAAAAACCCTTTTATAATCATATCTCATCTTTTAATAAAGCAGATAAACGAAATATGACTTCACTTTCCAATTATTGTTGGGAATTAAATGACAAAAAAAAAACACCCAAAGTGAAATGGAAAATTCTAAAACAAGCTAGAATCTCGACATCGTTAAACGAATCGTGTTTTCTCAGCCTGCAGGAGAAAATAAAAATAATTAAATACTCGAACTAGCACAATATGTTGAATCGGAGATATGAAACGGCAATAAATTGTAGACATAGAAAAGAATTAACCCTACAATCTTGCTAAAGCAATTTCTAATCAACGAATTAATCCTCTTATATTTATAAACATAGCAGTTAATATACCCAAGTTGTACTTGTAATATATAATTGATTTTAATTTGACTTTGAAATTTTACTAGACCTAAAATATTCTAATTTATTCTTACTTCTGTAAATTAATTGGAATAATCTTAATTTTATTGCTGTTACTTTTATTCTTTATCCATTATTTGGTTTAAATGGAGATTGATTAACCACTGAAATAATACTTTGTAATTAATATTAATAAATTAATATAATATAGAAATTTAAAAATCTAAAACGTTCGTTAACATAAAACACGCATGAAATTAGCCGTATCTGTAAATAGAATGTTGATGTCTCAAGGGTAACAACTTTGACTATCGCCTTCGGGCACCTCGGCGTGGTGTAATGGTTAGCAAGCTTGTGTTGCTAGATCAATTGCAACTGAAAAGTGAGTTCGATCTTCACTAGATTCCCCATACTTTCAGCCTTGTGACACATCTGAGCTATGCTTGGAAAATAACTTTGACTCTCACCGAATCAGTCAGGTTTCGATCCAAGCTCGTCTATACCTCCCGTTTTCTTTTTAACTTTCTATTAGGTTGGTGTAAAAATAATTACGTAATAATGTCGTTTTTTGACGTTAAAGAATATGTCAAAAAACGACATTATTACGTCTCTATTTTTGCACCAACCTAATATATGCAATAACATCAGTTCTCTTTTCCAACTTAGTATATTGGAATGTGAAGGTTAATACTAATTTTAATATTTTATCTTTATTTTTATCTTGATTTCACCATTCATTTATCTTTTAAAAATTTAATCGTTATATTGAATTATTTTTTTGTTTAATAACGCTTTATGCCAAAAAATAATACGAAAGTTAAAAATGCATGTAGTATTTTAATTCATACTGTAAAGTAAAATATGGTTAAGTATAATAAATATGATAATGTAAATATTTTTTTAACCTTTTTCCTCTTATTTCTCTTCTCCTTCTCGCTGTTAGATTTCTTTCTTTCTCAACATTTAAATTCTTTTATATCTTCTGTGGGAAACTTTCCAATGACGGAAGTGGAAGGTATGCTTCAATAATTGCATTTCTGAATAAAATATTTTAGACACATCGTGATTCCCCACCTGATGAAACGTTAAAAAAGATTTTTTTAACGCTGAAACAAGATGTACAATTTTGTAGTGGGTATGTCCATGTTCTAATGTAACACCGCGTAATATATATATATATATATATATATATATATATATATATATAGTGATATTAACAGAGAGAGAGAGATGAACGTACAGATAGTGATATAATTGATAGATAGATAGATAGATAGATAGATATGAACAGACTGAGATAGATAGATATGAACAAACTGAGCTAGATAGATAGATAGATAGATAGATAGATAGATAGATAGATAGATAGATACGAATAAACATAAGTAGATATTAGATACATAGACATAAACTGGTTTAATAGAGAGAGGGAGATGAAGGAATGGAAATAGAAAGGTAGATAGAAACATATAAAGAAAGAGAGAATGAGATATACACTAATTTTTCTCTCCACACATCTGTCTCGTTCTTGCCCATTTTTCCCTAAATATATATAACACCCCCATATATATATATATATATATATATATATATATATATATATATATATATACAGAGAGAGAGAGAGAGAGTAACAAAACAAAGAGAGATAGATGCCTATGTTGATAGATGTGAGGGAAGCGGTACAGATAGATCGTTATATATAAACCGACTAAGATAGATAGATAGATAGATAGATAGATAGATAGATAGATAGATAGATAGATAGATAGATAGATTTAGGAATAGAGAATAGAGATAGGCAAAGTGATAGCTTCAGGTAGATAGATAGATAGATAGATAGATAGATAGATAGATAGATATCAGTAGACTAAGATGAGTAGATGGATGGAGATGAACGAACTAAAATGATAGATAGATATAAAGAAAGACTGAATGTGAGATATAAACTAATTTTTGACCAGATAAAGAGAGATGCCTATATAGATAGAGTGAAGCAATATAGATAGATAGATAGATATAAGCAGACTGAGATAGGTAGGTAAATAAAAAGAAAGAGTGAAAGTGTGATATTCATTAATATCTGTCCTCTCTCGATACATACGCACACACACACACGTACACACACATACATAGATATGTAGCATATATACGTATCGGCACAAACGAATATGAAATAAACACACATGTAATATTTTTCTTAATACAGTTTGAATGGAAGAAAGAAATAACATACTTTGCTCGAAGTTATTTTTGTGGAAGTGATTCATCATTGATTCAGTACGGTTGAAATGGTTGTTTTTTATGTTAGCACTAGGTACAGCTTTGATAACAGCTGACATAAAACAAAATGATAAAAATAGAGAAAAGAAAAACTCAAGAGAATACGGCGCACGCGCATTTTTTTTTTTTTTTAGCTTTTGCAACCGAGGGGTCGGAATTGTTTGTTGGGAATGGAAAGGGAAAACTGCTAGCAGAAAGAAAATGATTTGTAAGTACATCTTATGAAATCGGTTTTGGAGGCAATTAATCTCTTCATGGTGGTCTTTTCATGTTTTTCAGTAAGTAAGAATGGTGTGGTTTCCTTAAAGACACTGGAACAAGAAAGGTAATTTTTTTATGCTCAGAATCGTATCAGAAAGAGAATGGACTGATATATGAAATCCTATTAAATGTGAATATATCAAAGACAAGCGCGTTTTCATCTTAGGCTCTTCAGGCCCTATATGCTAAGTTTTGAGAAAATACGTGTTCAGCGAATGTAAATGCAAGAAAATATATTTATGATATTGTATTGCATGATATTCTAAAGCGGTGACGCATATTGATACTGATCAGGCTCGACGTTGCTCTAGATTCTTACAGAAAGGATTAAAAGAATGCCAGCAGTAAAGACAAAAACACCAATTTAAGAAAACTGTTAAAATTTTGCGTACCTTGGTACTAGTGAGCCAGCCAAAATGAGCTGACTCATTTTATAGTTCACCAATAGAAGGGTTAACCAATCAGAAGGCTCAAAATATTCAATGCGACGTGTATAAACGCGGCCATGTTTTTTTACCAAATATTCACTGTCAGCCTTTGATATCGAAGACTGAAGAATTACGGAACAGCTGGTGGTGGTATTGGCGATAGAGTCAGATTCAGTAGAGTGTCTGACTCGAGAGAATTAATCTTTAACGTTGTTTTATTGAACAGATTACGTACTGCGCTGTATTATATATTCATAGACTATGGTGAACATGGTCAAGAAACAGAACAAATCCTAACAAAAGAAAGAGTACAACATGCAAATTTCAAATTGGAGATACTAAAATCAAGCACGTACAACAGAATACAGAAAATGCAACGCCCCAATCCAAAAACGCATTGGGATAGCGACATATGCCTTCCTAAAGACTTTGAGAAACTATCTGTTGAGGGAAAGTAAAAGCCAGAAAATGTATCTCCCTGATATTGTATCGCATAGCCGGTGTAAAACCACAGGTGGATAAACGTTCTGGACCTCTACTTGGGTTTCATTTTGTCGGAGTTAATTACTCCTTAATTTCCAAATTGTTTCTAGGGGACGCTCTCCAGTTTTATAAATATTTGTCGATTTCTTCCCTCGCCCTTTTTACATCTCTCATTTTTCTCAGCTGACGACACAATATAATCTCTCGTGAAGATTGCGTTTTACCCTTTGTAGGGGGTGCTATGCGTTTCCTTCGCAAAACGCCATGAAACACAGATACACACACACGCATGTACGTACGAACATTAACTCACGCATTTCTTGGAACATAAACTATACACAATTATTTGTTACAGATACACATTATTGTTTTTTGTTTTTTTTTCTGTTTTTCAACGTACCAGTCGTTGTTTTTTTTTTCTTTTACATTTCTTTTGGGTGGACTCATCTTGAGACCGCTATATTTGTAACGGGCCCTATTTCAAGAGACCACACCTGTTCATCTCACAACGCGTACAAACACACGTACGGTTACAATTTCATCAATTCCACTCAGGTGTTAGATGTGCCTTCAATTATATTATACAATGAAGAGCTTTCGCAAGACATTGTTTAAAAAAACTATTTAGTAACCTTGATAAATTAGAGAATGTCATTAGAATAATCGCAGAAAGATAGAAAATTAATTTAGTAAATACTAAAGAAATAGAGAAGTAAGTATCTTATCAGCTGACTTAATCGTCCTATACAGCGAGACGATTATAAGAGGGTAGGTTTTTTTTTTGTTTTTTTTTTTAAGCGTTTCACCCCAAGCAAGGCGGGAAGCCACTATCACGCAAGGAGTTACAAAGAGTTGGAGCGAGAGCAAAGAGGATTGATAGAGGAAAAGATGAAGAGAAAGATGGGGGATAGACCAGGGCATCTGGAGACGTCGATTGACATTACATTTGAATATTTGGAGATTGTAGCTATCAAGGAAACAAGAAATAGGAAGGGAGTTCCACAGGCGAAAAATGCGAGAGATGAAGCTATTGGAGTAGAAGAGACGACTATATTTAACAGTTTTGACAGTGAAAAGGTGAGAGCGAGAAGCCAGCCGAGTTGAACGCTTAAATTCATGAAGTCTGGGAACCAGCGAAAGCAGCTCACCGTAGCAGTTATCATGAAAGTATTTGTAAAAAAGTCAGAGGGAGGCGACGGCAGACGAGATGCCAGATTATAGCCAATTACATTGCATATCTGTCTCTGGATCTTATCAAGAACCTTGAGACAAACAGAAGGGGCTCCAGACCATATATAGCAGCAAGACTCCATGCAAGGGCGAATGGTTGATTTGTAGATTTGAAGGATCGACTCCGGCGAGAAAAAATTCCCGGCGTGGCACATGGAGCCAACGTTCCTTGTGGTGGACGAAGCTATTGACTCAATATATTTCTTCCATCTCAGGTCAGCAGTCACTGCGAGACTGAGCAGTCGCTAAGAGGTACTCTCGTGGAGTGTCAGATATTCTAATGTGGGTGAGTAATAGAGGGCAGTTTTGTTTTTGAGGCATTAAATTTAACCAACAAATTCCTGCCCCAGTCCACAACCGATTGGAGGTCCTTTTCGAGACAAACGGCCAGGTTAGTTTTGTCAGCGACACTAGATTTGTTTTTGAGGCAGGCGTAAATATTAGTGTCGTCTGCGTAGACGCCTACTTGGGAACCTATGACATTAGGTTTATCGTTAATGAAGATAAGGAACAGAGTAGGGCCTAGGGTTGAGCCTTGAGGAACACCTGCGTTCGTGGGATAGGAGAATTCATTATTGGAGGCCATAATCTTAACTACAAAAGATATGCAGATGACACGGAAAGAAAATTACGAGAAAATCCTACAAAAGATTGTGAAGGAAAGCGTGAAGAAAGGATTAACCTAAACTGCAAGAAGACGGAATATATGGGGGTCAGAAAATAGACCCTAAAAAGGAAATTACAGATTGGAAATGCCACAAAACAAACAATTGAAATATCACGGAGGTGTTTTAGCGAAGGAAAATTGACATCAAAATCTGAAGGCGCATTTGGACAGTGATAAATTCTAAACTAATTAAGGTATTAAGAAAAAGAAAAAATCAGTTAAAACAAAGAAAAGAGTTACTGAACTGTTGCATAATATCATTCTTCCTATATGGCAGTGAATGTTGGACATTCTCATTACTGATGAAGAGACTTGAAGCAACAGAAACAAAGAAAACAGTACTGAACTGTTATGTAATATCAGTCCTCCTATATGGCAGTGAATGCTGGGCAATCTTCTGACATATGAAGAATAGATCTTTGACACATGTACCAAAAGATTGATGGGTTTGCGATCGATTGTACTTTGGGACATCTCATGACCAATATTTGTGTAGGGTTTTATGAAAGGCATTTGTTTGTCAATTTCTCTAAACCATATTGCTGTTACTGTTATGATGATGACACTTTGTCATGCTTTGCATCACATAAAGAGGCAGGTAGATATTTTATCAGTATCTAAATAATCTCCACCCTTCTTTACAATTTACGATGAAGGTGGATAATAATAATAATAATAATAATAATAATAATAATAATAATAATAATAATAATAATAATAATATGTTCCCGTTCTTGACTTGCTCGTTGAGAGAACACCTACTTCTTTCTTCACCAGCGTATATAGGAAGGCCATTTTCACTGGGTTGTATCTCAATTGGAACTTTTTCTTCCCTATAATCTAGGAAAATTAACCTTGTTAAAACACTTTACTCCTCCTGCATTGATAATTTTTTGGAAGGCAAGCTTGATGCCGCACTTAGGGAAATTATAAATATCTTTCTGGCCAATGGCTGTACAGAAAATGTTATTAAAACAAATATTAGGTTTGGTTTGGCTTGGTTTGGGTTGTTTTATTTTACGGCATGTCAACATCTCAATGGGTCATTTAATGCCGACATCTTTTTTCCTGCTAATATTTTTGTTTTGTCAAAAATCTATTTCTGCTAATATTTTTTTCCTCAAAAATGTAGAGCTGGTAATATTATTTTTTCAAAAATGTATGGCTGGTAATAATATTTAAAAAAAAAAAAACAAAAAAAGCGTATAGCTGACAATATTATATTTTAAAAAAAAAAGTACAGCTCGTAATATTATTTTTTCAAAAATGTATAACCGGTAATATTTTTTTTAAAAAACGTATAGCTGGTAATATTATATTTTCAAAAACGTATAGCTGGTAATATTATATTTTCAAAAACGTATAGCTGGTAATATTATTTTTCCAAAAAGCGTATAGCCGGCAACATTATTTTTTCAAAAACGTATTATCAGGGGCCATTCTGTTGGACGTAGTTTAACGTCTTACCCTGGACGTAGATGTAGTTTATTTGTCAAACCCAGGACGTGAATGTAGTTTAAATCAGGACACCAAATATGAGGCTTAAAATTTCTAATTTTAATTAAATTATAAATTTTGGTCCACCTAAGTGTCTAAGAGCTTTCCCATCTGTCCACAAGGATGTCTAATTCACCAATGAATAAAGTTCCGCTTTTTATCGTTTTCAATGTCGATGTGAAGTCGACTTAGTGGGTAAGACAAACCAGCGGGTGGCGCAGCACGTGCATAGATTTATACGTAGACATGATCCATTAGCACCCGGGTACTCACAGTCTTTTATCGGTTAGCATTCAATGAGTTCTGTCACTTTTGGGTTCAATTGTTCAGCTGATTTCTTCTCTGTACTGGACAGGGCTCAGGCGAATCGCCATCTTAACATCATGGAGGCGCGTTTGTTACCAACACGTCTCGTCCGAATCTGTGTAGGTAGATGGAGCTGAAACATAAATTGGCGATTCTTTGTCTTCTTCTAGGCAACTTTTTTTTTCTCATCCTCACCTTAGTCTCTTTTAATTCTATTGCAAGGACGTTTATGTCTTTCAAGAGTTTTTTTCTTAATTCCGACGATGTTTCCGACGAAGCGTCGGACGAAACGTACCCTAAAAATTCTATTTTTCATTGTTATGATTCTTTTGTATCAGATTTTTGATTAATAAAATGTTCCCTATTTTGTGAGCATTATTTGGATGGCACCAAATATCTGCTCTAATATATATATATATATATACATACATACATATATATATATATATATATATATATATATATATATATATAGTTTATGCAAACTTAGGTAATCCGTATGGGTAGACCCGAGGAGGATGATATCCGGAGAGCTCAATGTAAAATTCAGAGCAGATATGTTTGAATAAAAACAGACCACGTTAAGGTTCCATGTAATAAATAATTTCACCATAACCCCTTTAACAGGTCTCTGGATCATCAGACTTTACTTCCAAAAATTGAAATGAAAAATGAAAAGAAATTCACACATTTTTGACGGACCTCATCAAGTATATGTAAAATTAACGAAGTGAGGAAGTGAGGTGGGAAAGAGGATATGAATGTGTCATATGTAGCATTTCAAATTCTTATTTTTAATATTTAACTCCAATGTGTCGGCTAGATGTTGTTCGAATTTATTGTTGATAAAATATTTAAATTGGAAAAATTTTTGATATTTAGGTAGGTGTTAATACATGAAGTTACCTGTGTATTTCGGCACATGGGTACCTGTATGAGTGATTGAATATGTAAAGGAACGTGTGTATATGTGATAATTGCATGGGTGTATATACAATATATGACAGAGAAAGATCTTTAATATCACCTTCAAATATTACCCCATATTAACTTAACTAAATTTAAGTAAAAGAGATTACCTATCTAGAAACAGTCACGAGTTAAATTCATGAACAAAATTCAAACGGATAGAGATGTCAACTATCTATCTCCCTCAATAAAAAAAATTTTTATAAGTTTTTAAAAAAAGATTACTAGAAGTAAACTTATATTTTAAAATAAAATTTTGTACTTTCTATGAATAATTTTCTAATCGACTATTTCATAGAAAATCCCCAAAATTTAAAATAAATTTAAATAACTAACAAAAATCAAATTAAATTATTTGTAGACAGTCTAGAGACATTCAAATTCATATCAAACATTATAATCTTTATGAACCCCCAAAATAACACTTTCAAAGTAAAGCAAAATAACAGCGTCTCTTTCTAACTTTTTTTACAAAGAAAATTAGTGACATATTCTCTTCTCTTTTCTCTTAACTTCCTTCTCTCTTTTTCTCTCTATGGGTTTTTTTCTTCTCTACCCCTTCGGTTTCAATATATAACTTCCGTTAAGTTAACCGTTAAAATGTGTCAATATCTGCTAACTCGCTTATGTCTTCTCTCTCTCCACCTCACTTCCTCACTTCGTTAATTTACATATGTTTAATACAGGCCGTCAAAAATGTGTAAATTTTCTTTTCATTTTTTGTTTGGAAGTAAAGTCTGATGATCCGCAATCCTTTTAAAAGTTCTGTGGTGAAATAATTTATTACATGGAACCTTAAAGTGGTTTGTTTTTATTTAAATTATTTGCTCTGGATTTACATTGAGGTCTCTGGATTTCATCCTCCTTAGGTTTACCCATACGGATTACCTAGTTTTTCATATATATATATATATATATATATATATATATATATATATATATATATATATATATATATATATTAGATTGGTGCAAAAACAATGTCGTTTTCTCTCGTAAAGTTGAACGTCAAAAAACGACATTATTTTTGCACCAACCTAATATATATATATATATATATATATATATATATTGCGCAAAATACTATTATTAAACATGTTTTTTTCTGTATTTATCTATGTTTTGATGAGTATCGATACACTATAGACTTACCTTTATATTTATCTATCCCTGTAACTATATCTATCTATCGATCTATCTATTTATCTATCTCCCTCTTTCTCTCTCTCTCTCTCTCTCTCTCTCTCACACACACACACACACACACAAACACACACACAAACACAGAGTCGCTCTCGATCTTCCGTTTTCCTTTAGATACAATGATCGGATGTGAAATTACAATGTCCTGAACATATGTTTCCATTTACTCAAAATTAAACGTTCAGATAACATCGCTCGATTTCAAGAAATGCTCATGTGTTCGCATGAATACGTGCACAGTTTTCAAAATAAGGAGTTGTATCAACATTAAGCTCATCTCATGTTATTAAGCTATACATCCTCTTTGGGGATTAAGAGAATCCTGTTATCTACTTATGTAGAATGATATTATTTGATGCGTCATACCTCATGCTATTCTCTTGTGATAAAAAAAATCCACAAATTGAAAATTAAAAATCAATACAATCTTATAGCATGAAACATTTTTCTTTGTTTTTTTTTTAAAATTTAGTCAGGGTGCAGTTCTCTATTTTCGGATGAGTATTTAGCTGAACTAAATTTTATCATTCTATCCCCTTCCCCCAACTTGTAATTAATACACAAGAGTTGAAAAGTTTAAAATCACCTCTAGAATTAGCATAGGCTGAACTTTACAGAAGAGTGGAAAAAATGAAAACGAGATCTTAGAGCCAATGAAAAAAAGGAATTATTCTGCAGTAATCAAATTTAAAGGAGAATATTTTGAGAGAGCAAAACGCTTTTCTTGTAATAATAAAATACCAAATAAATATACTTTTTGCCATCTTTGTATGACTATATATATATATATATATATATATATATATATATATTATCATTTTTTACTATAGACAAAAACAGTTTACTCACTACAAAGATGCAACTCCTTTTCGGCGCATTTCAATTGCACTTCGACTGGTGAGAACCAAAATTGGTTATGAACAATCATGCTTGTAAGCAGGTTGTATGTGAAGCGTCACTTCCTTTTTTCCATTTGTTTGAGAAAAAATTCAGAAAGCAAAGAGGTGTCGGAGTGAAACATTGTTTGTTGATAGCAGTTTGGTGAAGGACGGGTGAGATGTTAAAGTGATTGTTAGACTGGAGAAATTCCTCCGGATATATATATATATATATATATATATATATATATATATATATATATATATAGTATTTACATTATGCGGACCATTGTCCTCATCTTTGTCGCCATATTTGTCACAACGTTTCGGCCGTTGTACGCTCCGGCCTTCTTCAGATGGTTGGAATTTCGAACTGAACCCTTTATTTCGATCCCTGGGGTAGACTGTTCTAGTTCCACGTGCCATGTTTGATGGATGTCAGTTATCAGTTATCTCCTGCTAATTTTCGCAATTTCAACTCCCACCATCCATACAGCGTAAAGAAAGGGATCGTCCGTTGCTTACAACACCGAGCAAAAGTCATAAGTGGCGACCCAGAGATGTTAGATAAAGAATTGGTCAGTATAAGTAGTACCCTACAACGTAACAACTACCCTGGGTACATGGCAGCCTCACAAAACTGGGATAGGCGGTTACAAGAGGAGGAGGAGGACAACAACACTCAAAAAACTGTCTGCCTGCCTTATGTAAATTCTGTACATAATACCTCATCTCAGAAATATATATATATATATATATATATTATTAGAATTAGGGATAAACTTGACAGAAGAGTGGATAAAAAAATGAAAAAGAGCTCTTAAAATCATTGCAAAAAATGGAATTAATTATCAAAATTATACTATGAGAATCTTTAGCTAAATTGTGCTGCATTAATAAAAGCTAAACGAGAATATTTTGATGAGAGCAAAATGCTTTTCTTGTAATAATAAAATCCCTAATAAATATACTTTTGACAGTATCTCTATCTATAAAAAGCAGGGAGTGCGTGTTTTGTGTGTAACGAATGCACGGCCGCAATTTTCGACGGATTTGCACCAAAGTTTACATGCACCTGCTTCAAGTTAGTGGGAAGGCCAAGACCGACATTGCATTTCCCAAATCCCATCAATAGTGGAAATAATCGTTTTTTTCATGCTTTTACGGCAGTTTTCATGTAGTCTGCGGCCATTTTCTACTGGCCAGAGTGAGAGCCAATAGCTGGCTGCCACGAATAGGCAGGAAGATTTCATTGGCCAGCGTGAGAGCCAACAGCTGAATGACACGAATGTTAACTAGCATGCTAGCATGCAAAAAAAAAATCGATAGCTGCATTCGTCACAAGTGGGAAAAATTTAAATCTGCATGGCACTTTACTAGAATTGGCTCATTCGCTTGCTTAAACTCAACGTTTATTCTGATTCTGCAGAACTAGGTTGGGAGTGAAAAAGTATTTGTTTTTAACATTCTTTTTTCATTCGTTTTTTCTAGTTACGAGTCCTTTTTTAAAGCTGATCGTTTTGTGTTCATTTTGTTTAGTTCTTTTTTCGTAACAGATTTAATGTTTAGTATAGAGCTTAGAAAAAATTAGCAGTGAAGTAAGGCATGTAGCAACATCAGCATGGCAAAGGGCACTCCTTTAAAAGCAAAGAAGGGCAAAAATATTTTAAGTCAAGTGATAGCGATTGCTGTATCCTACAATTTTTGAATCAAGCACGGGCAACGTCGGGCCATGCTGCTAGTATATATATATATATATATATATGTGTGTGTGTGTGTGTGTGTGTGTGTGTGTGTGCGCGTGCGTGTGTGTGTAGATTTGGTAATTCAAACGACCAGATATAAGCAACCGTTTACGCTCGTATTGGCGTATAAGAAATATATAATCATATATATATATATATATATATATATATATATATATATATTAGTAAATAATCTAATCAGCTGCCATGCATTCTTAATAACTTTCACAAATCTGTGCGGCATAGGCTCTCCACTAACTCCTGCAGTAAACACATCTTTCACAAATACAAAACCAAATCCGTTGATACATTAAATAGAAGTAAGCATAAAGTTGAACTAAAGTACTTCCCTAACACTAGTGTGAATACCAACAGTAAACCTAAGGATAGAAATTGCAACATTATTTGGTTGAATCTGCCCTTCAGTAGTAATGTCAGGATCAACATCAGTAGAACCTTTTTTTAGGTAAGTACACAAACATTTCAGTCATAATCCCTTACTGAGAAAAATCTTCAACAAGAACAACATTAAGGATAGCTACAGCTGCACTAAAAACCTTCATCAATATTTAACCTTATATCATAGTGTAACTCTTAACAATTATTTAAGCAGCACTAGTAGAAATGATGATCAAAAATGTAATTGTCGCAAAGGTACTCTCTGTTACATGAACGGTAAATGCATGTATAAAGGAGATATCTATAAGTCTAGCGTCAAGCATAATGACCAGATCAAATTTTATTTGTATCTAACGTTAATAGTTGGAAAAAGCGTTATTTTGGATCTACCGCTAATAGTTGGAAAAATCGTAAGATGACTTATAGCAACAAAAAATATGCAAACAACACAGGACTCTCTAAGTTTTACTGGAGCATCAAAACAGATGACTACACACCTAACGGAAATTGGGAATTCGTAGCCCAAACCAAGCCATTTTCCGGCAGATGGGGGTGATGCAAACTATGTTTATCAATTCTCCAAAATATTGGCAATGTAGGACTACTTAATAAGCGGAACGAGCTCATGATAACCTGTAGGCACAGGAACTTGTTTCTCTTAAAATACTGGAAACCGGATTAAATTAATAATAATAATAATAATAATAATAATAATAATAATAATAATATATGTATATATATATATATATATATATATATATATATATATATATATATATATATATACTCCTACAGAATAAGCATGAGATTAACTTGACAGAAGAGTTAAAAAATTTTTTTAAAAAGACCTCTTAGAGTCATTGAAAAAATGGAACCATTTATCAAAGCTAAAGGAGAATATTTTGACGTGAGCAAAATGATTTTTTTCTAATAATACAATCTCTAATAAACATACTTTCCCCAGTAGCGTTAAAATTTATATTTAAAATTTATAATTCTTCTTTCCAACCTTATTTTCAATCTTAAATGTTAATCTAAGCTTAAATGTTAATCTAAGCCTAAATTGGAATTCAAAATTAAACTACGATTCATTTAAATATTTTAACTCTAATAATATTCCACCCCAATAATAATATATCTCGCGTGAACCAGAACATTAAAAAAAACACAAAAAACAGAGTCAATTTAAAAATAATTTAAAAATAAATATAATTCTACCATTTGAAAATTGCTTCGGCATAAAACTCTGAGTTGTGTAATTAATGTAATATATTATGTATCTTTGTTAATATATTTATTAAATAGCTCTGTTACTTAACATTGAACATTGTTTTTTCTTACACTATAGAGTATTTGTAGAAAACCGATCTCTCGTATACCTACATATTCTTACCCATTCAATTACAAGCACGTGAAATGAATAATTCACTCAGTGTATAAAAGAAAAGAAAAAAGGTAGAGATGAGGAAGGATTTTTTTTTCGAATTACGATGAAAATATATTTATTGGTAAAACAATTTACGGATAAAATAGATAATTACAAGTGAGTAGAAAATGCAAAAATATTACTCACAGGCCTCCTATGGCGAGAAAACTGTGAAAGAATTGTTCACATATTTATTTGCTCACTCTCTTTTGTCAAGCAAGTGCTTGTCAATGGCCGACTCATGCGCAGATTAGGATACTGGCAAAGAGTGGCTCGAACCATCTAGTCTTATACCGGTAGGAAACTGCTTATCAATTGCAGTCGTTGATTGGTTTACCGACTTTTATTCAGTATCATCTCTCCACTATCTTTTCTGAGTGAATTTTTCATTCCTCTCTTCTCGTTCAAAATCTTCCATTTAAATCGTACAAGTCATAGATAGGGTGACGGTAAAGATGTGGATTCATATCTAATCAGAATCTATATGAAGTGGGGGATGAATTCTATGTTACAATCAATCAATAAACAGATCCCTCACTTTGTGGTCACGATAGTTTCTATCCATTTCTATTCCAGAGAATGTAAATAAACCTAAAAGACATCCCTGTATAGCTAATCAGTATTTCATTGATTGATTGATTCGTTTTCTATGGTTTATGAGCAAACAAGAAAATACAATGTGGGTATAAAGTGGGGGATCAATTCTATATTAAAACCAATATATAAACCGAGCCCTCACTTTGTGACCATCATAGTTTCTGTACATTTCTATTCCAGAGAATGTAAATAAACCTAAAAGACATCCCTGTATAGCTAATCAGTATTTCATTGATTGATTGATTCGTTTTCTATGGTTTATGAGCAAACAAGAAAATACAATGTGGGTATAAAGTGGGGGATCAATTCTATATTAAAACCAATATATAAACCGAGCCCTCACTTTGTGACCATCATAGTTTCTGTACATTTCTATTCCAGAGAATGTAAATAAACCTAAAAGACATCCCTGTATAGCTAATCAGTATTTCATTGATTGATTGATTCGTTTTCTATGGTTTATGAGCAAACAAGAAAATATAACGTGGGTATAAAGTGGGGGATCAATTCTATATTAAAACCAATATATAAAACGAGCCCTCACTTTGTGACCATCATAGTTTCTGTACATTTCTATTCCAGAGAATGTAAATAATTATAATGTGGCTATAAAGTGGAGGATCAATTCTATATTACACGCAATACATACATTGAACCCTCACTTTGTGGCCTTTTGTAGTTTCTGTATATTTCTATTCCAGAGAATGTAAATAAATCTAAAAGACATCCCTGTATAGCTAATCAGTATTTCATTGATTGATTGATTCGTTTTCTATGGTTTATGAGCAAACAAGAAAATACAATGTGGGTATAAAGTGGGGGATCAATTCTATATTAAAACCAATATATAAACCGAGCCCTCACTTTGTGACCATCATAGTTTCTGTACATTTCTATTCCAGAGAATGTAAATAAACCTAAAAGACATCCCTGTATAGCTAATCAGTATTTCATTGATTGATTGATTCGTTTTCTATGGTTTATGAGCAAACAAGAAAATATAACGTGGGTATAAAGTGGGGGATCAATTCTATATTAAAACCAATATATAAAACGAGCCCTCACTTTGTGACCATCATAGTTTCTGTACATTTCTATTCCAGAGAATGTAAATAATTATAATGTGGCTATAAAGTGGAGGATCAATTCTATATTACACGCAATACATACATTGAACCCTCACTTTGTGGCCTTTTGTAGTTTCTGTATATTTCTATTCCAGAGAATGTAAATAAATCTAAAAAGCCTCCCTCTGTAGCTAATCAGTATTTCATTGATTGATCGATTCGTTTTTATCAAGTTTTCAGGATATTTAATCCAGAAAAGATTTGTAGATTGTAACATTTTTTTAGTTAATTTAGTGATGCAAGTTTTACTAATTAACCCTTAGCTGGGGGAAAATAGTTGGATTTATAGCTTTCCCAATGCCATTTGCGTTGAAGTGATTTTAAGAAACTGGAACTCTGATAAACAATTTCGAGCCATTATCTTTTACATGAGCCGTATATTTAAGCTTAGAGCTCTTTGTTTTCCCAACCGGTCACCTCTCTAGGTAGTAAGCAGGCCCGGTCATCTCTCTAGGTAGGAAGCAGGCCCGATCAGATCTCTAGGGAGGAAGCAGGCCCGGTCACCTCTCTAGGTAGGAAGCAGGCCCGGTCACCTCCCTAGGTAGGAAGCCGGCCCGGTCACCTCTCTAGGTAGGAAGCAGGCCCGGTCAGCTCTCTAGGTAGGAAGCAGGCCCGGTCAGCTCTCTAGGTAGGAAGCAGGCCCGGTCAGCTATCTAGGTACGAAGCAGACCCGGTCACCTCTCTAGGTAGGAAGCCGGCCCGGTCACCTCTCTATGTAGGAAGCAGGCCCTATCAGCTCTCTAGGTAGGAAGCAGGCCCTATCAGCTCTCTAGGTAGGAAGCAGGCCCGGTCACCTCTCTAGGTAGGAAGCGGGCCCGATCAGCTCTCTAGGGAGGAAGCAGGCCCGGTCACCTCTCTAGGTAGGAAGCCGGCCCGGTCACCTCTCTAGGTAGGATGCTGGCCCGGTCACCTCTTTAGGTACGAAGCAGGCCCGGTCACCTATCTAGGTAGGAAGCAGGCCCGGTCAGCTCTCTAGGTAGGAAGCAGGCCCGGTCAGCTCTCTAGGTAGGAAGCAGGCCCGATCAGCTCTCTAGGTAGGAAGCAGGCCCGGTCAGCTCTCTAGGTAGGAAGCAGGCCCGGTCAGCTATCTAGGTACGAAGCAGACCCGGTCACCTCTCTAGGTAGGAAGCCGGCCGGGTCACCTCTCTACGTAGGAAGCAGGCCCTATCAGCTCTCTAGGTAGGAAGCAGGCCCGGTCACCTCTCTAGGTAGGAAGCGGGCCCGATCAGCTCTCTAGGGAGGAAGCAGGCCCGGTCACCTCTCTAGGTAGGAAGCCGGCCCGGTCACCTCTCTAGGTAGGATGCTGGCCCGGTCACCTCTTTAGGTAGGAAGCAGGCCCGGTCACCTATCTAGGTAGGAAGCAGGCCCGGTCAGCTCTCTAGGTAGGAAGCAGGCCCGGTCAGCTCTCTAGGTAGGAAGCAGGCCCGGTCAGCTCTCTAGGTAGGAAGCAGGCACGAGAGTGCTTAACTTCGGTGATCACACGAGAAGCAACGTGAAGTGGCCGTTAGAGGTTTATCATAAAGATGCAAATGCCATTATAACTCGATTGCAGAAAGCGTTCAGTGTTTGTATTTCTAGTGGTTTAAATGCATTAATTCAGGTTAATTTAAATTGAGTCTAAAACGGGAAATTATTTTCAGAACAATCTAATAAAATTACAAACTACTTCTTTATTCAGATCAATACGCTTGTAATAATAATGAACCGAGTAACATTACACACATACCCCGTTATTAAACTGTATGCCTTCTTATGGCGAATACCATCGTCTGAAATATAATTGCATGCCTCCTCTTTCAACTGCTGATGCGCAAATGGTGGTCTTTCTGAACGAATATGGAATCATTCAATAAAGTTTCACTGGGGAACAGTTCTTGCGATTGTGCCAAACAGGGAAGTAATTGAATATCTTACAGATCTAGTTAATGGTCTTTATCCTCTCGAACACCACGCCATCTTCCTGTTACGTAATAGAAGCAGGATGGGTCCAACCTCATTCTGGGTGAACATATACTCTGTTATAATTCCCCTCAAAAAAAAAAAATAATAATTTCAAGCTGTGATGGATAATTATACCTTTTTGTCGTAAGCGAAGGCCCTCCGTAAGATACCAAGGTTTTCATCGCAGACGCAAACGTGTTTTCACGTGTAAAAAATGCAGAGCCGACATTTCCCAATGATAAATAGGTTGGGCTATTCGATCTCCTAGTTGATAAACAAGCGCCACAACTCGAAAGACGCACGATAAGGTTGTGGATTAAGTAGCTTGGTTTGTTTGTTTGTTTAATGGCACATCAAAGCCTTATGGGTCATTCAATCTCGAAATTTTATTCTCATCTGAGCATTGATCATTTTTTTTCTGAAAATAGGTGGAATCATATCTTTGCCAATCCCATTTGCGTTGAAGTAATTTTAAGAAACTGGAACTCTGATAAACAATTTCCAGCCTTTATTTCACGTGAATTTGATCCGATTGATTTGGGAGTCGTGCAATTTGCTAGTGTTTTACTTAAAATGATTCTATCTTGCCTATATCTCATGGACAATAATTCATTATATCGATTACTTAGCCTTCATTGGCAACAAGCTTAGTAGAATGACACCTGACACCTCTAAATTTGAAACCGGATCGGTGTGAAGCTACATTCCGCAACACCTCCATACAAATGAAAGTGTAATACCTAGTATCTTCTCGCTTTCTTTTACTACCCTTGGTAAGAATTCCAATACTTTCCTTTTTGTATCAACACTTTGTCATTTGCATATTGTTTTAACCAAGAAAATGTTACTGAATGAGCAATAACCAAAATGAAGGTTGGAAATGAAATGGTAATCTTTATAATATCAACAAAATGCAATACACGCCAGCGGCGCGAAGTAGGTAAACAACTGTTAGTGGTGGACTACTTAGGCAGGATATTACCCAACTTACAATAGTGTCCGACGGATTTATGAGGATTAGGACATATTATTGTTCATAGGTACGGTATATAACACTATCTATCTCAGTTCAGAATCGATCGATTGATCTATCTATCTATCTATCTATCTATCTATCTATCTATGTGTTGTAACCTAGAAAGGGTTACTGAATGAGGAATAACCAAAACGGAGGTTGAAAATGAAATGGTAATCTTTATAACATCAACAAAATAGAATACTCGCCAGCGACGTGAAGTAGGTAAACCACTGCTTGTTGTGGACTACTTATACAGCATATTACCCTCCCCCCCCCACTTACAATAATGTCCAACGTATTTAGGAGGATTGGGACATGCCCATTAGTGTTCATTGGTACGGTATATAACACATATCTTACGTTGTTAAGAATGTGGTCAACAAATGTAATTCCTGGTAGGATTAATTCTCTCAGAATCGCCTCACTGTATATTGGTTGAATACGTCCGATAAGAAGACACATCCATGTCTTATACCCCTTGATGTATTTTAGTTTACACTAGACAACGCCAAGGCACAATGCAAATAGCACGAATTTAGTATCGTCTTGGGAGACCTGAATGCCAAAGTAGCAGGGGAAAGAGATGATGAAATAGCAGACAATGATTAAGAAATAATCAACGCAGCGAAAATGGGTTCAATGATGAGGAAATAGTAGCCAACACATTCAAGACTTCTTTGGATTTAAAGATATTCAGGAGGTAAAATGAAATACCAAAATCGACTATATAACTATCGACAAGCGATTCAGGAATTCAATTATGAACTGCAAAACCTATCGAAGTGTTGATTGTGCGAGCGACCACCTTCCTCTGATATGTAAAAGTGATACGATAAAAA